>CM060302.1:3204962-3242462 GCA_030684275.1 Acipenser oxyrinchus oxyrinchus
GTCTCCATGCCTCAAGCCTGCCCTGGACAGGAGGGAGCACCCTTTCTCTTAGGGGGTGAGGGGTGAGGGGTGAGGGAGGGAGCAGTTCAGTCTCCGTGCCTCAAGCCTGCCCTGGACTGGAGGGAGCACCCTTTCTCTTAGGGGGGTGAGAGAGGGAGGGAGGGAGCAGTTCAGTCTCCGTGCCTCAAGCCGGGCCTGGACTGGAGGGAGCACCCCTTTTTTTTGCACAATCCATTTTTTTGTTTGTTATACAGTCAATTCTGCTCATGCAGAAGTCAGATTGGAAACAGCATTTTGGGGACGGATTGTCACATCAGCGTTTTACCAAATTCCTTCTACTTTTTATTTTTTGTTTTTTTTGAAGAAGAATGGATTGCGATGTGTTTGCAAGCTGTAGGTTGATGATGCTTTCTCAGTTATTTATAGTTAGTTTAGTTTTCAAGCCATACCATTTTCCCCTCTGTCGAGTTGATAACAGGGTTAATCGCTGGACAGTAGGGGGCTTCAAATTGGGCAGTTAATTGCCCTTGAGTATTCTCCTCTGAGATCTGGTATAAGGGACAGATATAATTCACCTGTACCCAGAGTCAGGATCAACTCCTGGTCTTTCCAATTCCTTTTTAAAATGTACTTTACAATGCGAACCAAAACCGATTATCATTAGATGATATATACTGTATATACATAACACATCAACGTCAGTGCTAGACCTAAACAGCTGCCCAGCCGGGCGGAGGTGTGTAAAACAGCTGCCAAATTATTATTATTTTTTTTTTGGAGAGGAAAGAACAAACTCTCACCCCGCAGTTCTTAGCCTCAGGCTTTAGTGACAGAAATGGAAGAATGTGAAGGAATTAATCCAGCGGTGATGTAAACCCCTGGGCTTTTTTGCTGTCTGCACTTCCCCCAAATCTCCTGTAGGGGCGTGCAAGACAATCGTGCTTCTAGTGACATCTAGTGGTGTCTACGGGGAAGTGCAACATGATCAACCATGTACGGATTTAAAAACCCTGAGATTAACAAAACGGAAGAAATGATTGTTTCCATAAATCTTTTTGTAACCTAAAGCCGCACTAGCTGTTTGAAACGCAGTGTATTTAGGGAAACTGGCTTACAAATCTTACTGACGACTCTATTAATCCCCTTTGCATGCAGTTATGAAGCTTTTTGCTGTACTGCAGATAAATACACAATCGTGGTGATTTCTACATGGTGTCCTGTACTGGTATGAGATCTATTTGACATTGCATGTGAAAAAAGAGGTACCAGGTAATCTTGGAGTAACTGAAAAAGTGGCATTAATAAACAAAACAACTACACTTGCGCTTCTCTGAATCCTGACAGACATCTCTTATTTTCAAATCGTTTGTTTCACTGTTAGTTTGGAGTTCAAATCAATAGGACTTACTCCACATTTTTTCAGTATTTCACAAGCAACCTTAGCTCCGACCCGACCTTTCTCTTGTGCTAAAGATTCTTCAGTTGTTTTCAATACTTTATGTTCTGCGAGAAGGTGATATTTCAAATAAAAACGCTGTCGACTTCAAAGTTGGCTTCAGTGAGTGACCTACAGAGCACAGGAAGTGTTAAGTAGTATCCCATCCCTGCTTACAACCCAGTTCTTTGGTTGTGGACAGAAAGGATTTGAGTGCAGAAGTAAGAGGCTTAGCGTCTATAAAGGGAATACACTTTCCAGAACCTTGCCTCTCTCTCCCTCATATAAACAGCTTGAAGGAGAAGAGGACCTTTTAAAACATAGCCTGAAGGTTGACACCCAGAAATACACTGTGGTGCAAATTAGGCTCAGTAAAAAACAAAAAAACAAAAACGAATATTTGGATAAAATTAGGGCCATTCTCTAATGAATTACCATTTTAATCAGAGGGATACAGTTTTCTGATTTAGTGCACCACAACTAAGGAGGGATGCATTCCACCGAGACCAAAGAATTATATTTTAGTGCAATTTAGATTTTGCCAAGACGTGGGGGTCCATAGACGCAAAGAATGCTGTAGCTTTTTTAAAATCTAAAATCAAACCAAACAGAACGCTGATAAACCCTAAGCCCATCAAGGGTCGTTGTCCTCATTTGATGACAGGCTACTTTGTAATTTTTTGAAGCATTTTCAAACAGTTATTTAATTCTATCGAATTGCATAAATAAATACAGCCTGTGTTCTAATTTTTGTTTTTTTTAAAAGAAAAAAATAATTTTAAAACGTAATGGGTTAATATACCTAGTTTTGTTTTGCAAGCTCTGTACAATTTGCAGTATTTCTTTCTTGTGCACACTTAGTCCTGTAACATAGTCCTTGGTTACTGTAACACACAGCCTCCCTCTGCACCTCTCTCTGACTCTCAGCTTTGATCGGCAGGAACCCTCGAACCACATTCCTGTGCCACATTACGTGAGATCCTGACGTTCGCGCTTCCCTGCGAGGAGCAATCGGAATTCCAGGAGCGCCGGATGAAAGAAGGGATTATTCCCAGCAGGAGGAAGGAGGATCACCTGCGTTTGTTTTGCTAAGGATCCCTGCACGCAATCGCCTTGCTGGACTCACCTATGAAGGGAAGTTTAGCAAAGTACAGGTCCCTACTTCCATTTCAGGATCAGGTTCATTAAACCAGTACAATTGTGTTCATAATATATATATATATATATATATATATATATATATATATATATATATATATATATATATATATATATATATATATAATATCCACAGTAGTTGAATCAATTCTGCTACCTAGCACTGCTTACTAATTATTGGGTCGCCAGTTGTCTCTGATGCTAGTTATAAAGATCAACATTGATTGATTAGTGTCACAACCTGATTTCCTTTCTGCTAAAGAGATCTGGCTAGTAGAGCTCAGCTTATTTCTATTCTTGACTTTTTAAGGGAAGAACTTCAGTTTCGAAAAGGCTGGGATCTGATTCCAGTGGGAAAAACAACCCCACCCCCCCAAAAAAAATAAATAAATAAAAATCTAAATTCTGGGTAACAGCGTCAAAGCCAAGAAGATGCCGGCTAAGACCCCCATCTACTTGAAAACCTCCACCCCAAAGCGGGGTAAGAAACTCAAGCTGCGGGACGTCCTGTCCGGGGATATGATCAGCCCCCCTCTGGGTGATTTCCGTCACAGTGCCCACGTGGGGCCGGCAGGGGAGGGGGACATGTTCGGGGACGTGAGCTTCATGCAGGGCAAGCTGGATCTGCTCCCGGAGACGGGCAGGAGGGCCAGCGAGGAGGCAGCCCAGGACAGGACCCTCAGAGACGGGTTCCTGGCTGGGAAAAAGAACCTCAGAGGCTCTCTGCTCAAGAGCGCCGTCTCCCTGCCCACCTTCGGAGAGGAGCAGCCTCCGCCCAAGCCTCCCAGGCTGCACCTGGGCGATTGCCCGGGCCTGAGGTTCATATCGGTGAGCCACTCTGCGGAGACTGGGGTCTGTTTCCGCGGCGACAAGGAGCTGAGCTACTCCACCTCTGTCTCGGCTGGTTTCGGGCACCTGCTGGCTTCCTCCGGCTCGCTCTCCGAGGGTTCCTCCTCCAGCTCCGAGGAGATGGGGGCAGGCTGCTCCTGCTACGGGCCCCTGGGCCCCAGCAGGGGGCTGAGTCTCGACTCGGATGCAGGCCTCAGCAACGAGGACCTCCTGAGCGAGATCAGAGAGCCCGCCGGCATCCCCAAGTCAGAGTCTGTCTTCAGGATGGAGCTGGACCTGGGACCGTCCATCCTGGAAGACGTCCTGAGGATTATGGACGCCTATAAGTTGCGGGACAGGCACTGTGAGCTGTAGACGGGACCTCCGAACCTCCCGTTTTGGGGGTTAATAATTGGAAATTGTCTTTTTGCTTGACAAACTCAGCGTGTGTGTTTTCAATCACAAGTCATTTATAACAAAACAAAAGAAAAAAAATCCTTTAACAGATTTCTGTTTTATATGGTATATTGTATATGAGTATTTATTGAAGGTGTTTTGTGCTGCCTGCAGTTCGCTCCCATCTCCTGCAGGGTGCATCCAAGACGATCATGCTTATAGTGACATCTAGTGGTGGCTAAGGGGAAGTGCAGCAGGATAAAGCGGTTTGCCCGACAAAAAACCAAAAAGCAAACGTCAACAGATTGAGATTTGAATTACAGTTGAAGTCGGGGACTATACGCCACCAGTTGGCTGCAGAAAACAATTAAGACAGAAGCGGACAAAAAACAAAAGATCACTTGATTTTATTTTTTTTTTGTATCGAGGGATTATCTCTGTATGCTTCTGCTTTCATTTGGGCAGTGAAACAAACAAAAAAATGTCTGTATAATGTAGCAAATGGCTGCAGCCTCTATTTATGTTAGAAGCTCGCTTTATCTGGGTTCTGACAGCTTTTTATTGTGCTTTATTGTGTTGTGTTGTAATCTGTTGTACTGTATACATTTCACCTCAATGTGAACGGGAGGCAAACGTCTTTTTGTGTCCTTGGGGTTTCTGAACTAAATAAAAAATAAATAAAACTAGATTTTTTTTTACATGGTCCTTTTTCTATTACTTTTGTGACTACAGAAATATTGTAAAGGCCAGAGAGGTATTGAATGGGAATTTTATTGAATAGAATTTTCCCATAGCACACAGTGCCTCTGGGTGGATGACAGTTGTAACTGCAGAATGAATTTTCACACATCCCCACACTTAAAAATTACAACTAAACCACAAAATGGGGGAGGAACACAATAATAATAATAATAATAATAATAATAATAATAATAATAATAATAGCATCTCCAAAACAAATTCATTTTCACACAGATTAGTTCCCTGCTATCAAATCTCAGAGGAAATCTCCACGTCCCAGAAGAAGAATGCATTTTCCTTTGTTTTATAAAAAGAAGCTGATGTGTCAAAGGTCAGTAAGCATATGCTTCTCTCCCAGGAGACTCCATCCTCATTATCTGGTGAACCGTTCTATGAATATCCTCGATACTGCACGTTGTTCCAAACAGGACAATGCTTGTCAGCTCTCCCGAGACTCTGCTTGTTTTGTTTCTTTGGCACGACTTGATTATTAATTGCTGGGGTAAGGTTTAGCATAGACAGCATCATTAACAATTAGCGTGACCATGCAAAAATTAACACGACTGGGTGCTGACTAATATTATCATTATTATTAGTAGTAGTATCAATCAATCAATCTTTTTTATATAGCACCTTTCAAAGTGGACCACCATCACAAAGCGCTTTACAAGATAGTGAGGAACAATGCATAATACATTAAATACAGCGATATACAGGGCATAGTACATTAAATAAGCATAGAACATTAAATAAGGAGGCTGTGTGGTCCAGTGGTTAAAGACAAGGGCTTGTAACCAAGAGGTCCCCGGTTCAAATCCCACCTCAGCCACTGACTCATTGTGTGACCTTGAGCAAGTCACTTAACCTCTTTGTGCTCCGTCTTTCAGGTGAGACATAATTGTAAGTGACTCTGCAGCTGATGCATAGTTCACACACCCTAGTCTCTGTAAGTCACCTTGGATAAAGGCGTCTGCTAAATAAACAAATAATAAAACAAATAAATACAAACAGTAAAAAAAACAATGTAAATACATTAAATACAGACATATTACAATGCAAATACAAGGTTAGGATGTGAATTCTAAACATTGTGGATGCGTGTGTCATACAGAATCATACGAATAAGCAATTTAGACAACAGCTAACAGATACCAGCCTGAGGAGCATTGAAAACAAAAGAGATCAAGCGGGTCTTGAGAGTTGATTTGAAGCGAGCGACGGTGGGAGCTGCACACACTGAAGCTGGGAGAGAGTTCCAGAGAATTGGGGTCCATGAAGCTAAAAGAGTGCTCTCCGAGTGTGGTGCACGGCCTGCTTGGTTATAACAAGCAGGCCAGAGTCAGTAGTAGTAGTATTAAGACGACTTTCGGTAAATTGTTTCGTGTGTAATTTTAATGTAAATGTTCCTCCATAGTTTACTCTGTACTTCATCTGCACATCACAGAAACAGAGCAGACTTTGCTGGCGCTCCAGTTCGATTCCTCCCTCGTTCTTAACTAAACTTATATTACCGAGCAATGACCTGCAGCAGCAGGAGGTTATGCATGTAACCTGTAAGAAAGATGAAAAGTTAATAAGAAAAATCGGAATTCCCCCAAACGTTGGTTTTTGTTATACAGTATTGCTAACACTTACAGAAACCCCCTCCAACCCATTATTACCGTATTAAGTTTTTTTGTACAACAGTGACACCAAGTGGCCACTATCGTGTACTACAGCTAGCTAGCTAATTCAGCAATTTTTTATGCAGGGCGTGGGCTAGGGCAACCCTTTTCAACACATTAAATGGCACTGTCCCCATTTGAGGACAGGCTACTTTGTAATTTTTTTGGAGCATTTTGAACTGGCATCTAGCTGTTATTTAAAATTTCTCTTTAACTATATTGTTATGATAACTTACTCCTCAAATGTTATTAACCGCAGAAGTTGAGTGTAAATGTAATGTATAATCTTACATACACGCAGCTTGAGTTCAGTTTTTTTTTTTCTTTTTAAGAAAAATGTATTTGGTACTTAATGGGTCAATACAATGTATCAGGTTTCTAAGTTATGTTCAGACTCGAGCTAAAACAGAGTTTGACCGGTCAACTAAAACCTACTACTGCTGCATGTAGTAATACAGTGGCCAGTCAGGCTTTCGGTGAAGAGGCTTTTGTACCGACACTAGGATCCATGTTGGGTAACATAAGGTTTGATTATAAAGTAAAAGGCGCGGAACAGAATAGCTGTAAATAACTCTCAATGGGTGGTCTGCAATACCACATTTGACCGACAGGTGGTGCTGTTGTACAAAAGATGAATAAAGCTGCGGGTTATTTCTGTATTTTTTTTGCTATAGTTTAGATAATGGCAAACCAAGACTATCTATCTATAAGTATAATCATTCGTGTAATCTCCCTCTCCCTCTCGCTTTTCTGATTTCATTTCCACGCTGTGTGTACTCTGGTCCTGGTTTCTGTGTTGCGCTTTAAGGATTGGTTAGGGTTAACTGTCAACTCCTTGTAAAATTATAAAGACTTTATATTAACCTTCTGAACTGAAAAGGCAAAACGAGACTATATATATATATATATATATATATATATATATATATATATATATATACACACACACACACACACACACATATATACACGTGTGTATGTGTGTATACATATATGTATACACACACACACACACACACACACACACACACACACACACACACACACTGCTGTGCAAAACTCTTAGCCATGTTGCATTTTTCTACTCCGATGCATTACGAGCATCAACAATTTACTCAAAGCCTCCACTGGTGTTTTCTACTATTATAACAAACTTGATTTGCATGAAGAAGGAAACACACTGAGTGAAATAGCTCGCATCACTTGATTTTCAAGGTGTGGTATCCGAAGCATAATCAACAAGCACAGAGAAACATCATCCGTAATTAAAAAAAAAAAAAAAAAAAAAAGACTGGAAGACCAAAAAAACCGTCTAACAAGGATGAGCAATACTTAAAGATAATATCCTTAAGGAACAGAAAGAAGATAAGCGTTGAATTGACAGCAGAACTGGCAGAAGGCTCTATACTTGTTTATTCTTTGGACACCACACCTTTAAAACACAAGTGGAGGCTTTGAGTAAATTGTTGATGCTCACAATGCATCAGAGTAGAAAAATGCAACATGTCTAAGACTTTTGCACAGCATTGTTTATATATATAATATATAAAACACAATTGTTGACTTGTGATTATGTCTCAGTTAACCAATACTGTCATTGTATTTTTCAGACATTGCGAGTCAGACGTAGCCCTTGGCTTTGTTGAGGCTGGTTGAGTTCAGCTAAAGTGTATAGGAAAAAAACAGTTCACAAACATTCGATTAGGGTTCTTTCACTAGTTCTAAACAGCGCTAGTGGCCGTTTAATAGTTCTGGATGATACAAACTTATGAACATAACAGTTCTGTAGGCTGAGCACCATATTCGGCCCCTCTAGCCAGACTGGTTCCCAATAGAAGCAGATTCATCTCAGAACTCTTCTTTAAGTTTGATCTTAAAGGATCACAGTGGTTCAGCCTGAACAACAAGACTGGGTGACCCCAGCAGGTATCCCTTTCCACCCCCTCACCACTCTCTCTCTGTGAAGAAGTCCCCTTCCCTCCGTCCTATCGCCACTTCATTATTGGCCACGCCCACTTGTGCCAAACCACGATAAACTAAATGCATAGCGTAATCAAGGAGGAAAAGCGTGGGAAAAGCTGCCTATTTACCCTGGTGCATTTTTACAAAGGCATTAGCTGTTGGGCATTCCGCTGCTCAGTCAGGGCTGCTTTGGAATGCTGGCGGACCTGAAAATCTGTTTTTGTTGCAGCAGATACCGGAGACACCGGCAGAACGCGATCAAGGTTACGCAATCAGGGGAAAAACTGACATAGGGAAGCATTGTAAAGCACAGAGAGGTCTGGTAAAGCATAGGCAAGCATTGTGAAGCACAGAGAGGTCTGGTAAAGCATAGGGAAGCATTGTAAAGCAGAGAGAGGTATGGTAAAGCATAGGGAAGCATTGTAAAGCAGAGAGAGGTATGGGAAGGCATAGGGAAGCATTGTAAAAGCACAGAGGTATGGTAAAGCATTGTAAAGCACAGAGAGATATTGAAAAGCATTGTAAAGTGCAGAACCTTGAAAAAAGCACGGGGAATGACAAATACCATGGTACACTTATCAAGGAACAAGGAAACAGGAAGAGAAGGTTTGTGCAATAACAGATTCATTTATTTAGTAGGAACATGGATTGTTGCAACACACAACAAGTGCAAACAAAAGTCATAAAAAAACATAAAAAAATATAAAATATAAAACCATTGCATTACAGTTTCAGATCGTCATTGGTTTCCCCTTACCACAAGAGTCTCTGAAGAATATTAAGTTTAAGTAAGGATGCATTTTCCCTTAACTAGGGTGTTGACTCTTAAATTTCAAGCGGTGTCCTGCAATGTCCTCAGGAGGAACTTTAGGGGGGGGGGGAAACTAATTTAACTGAAGGTGTTTTACGCAATTGGCCACTGCACTAGAAAAGGCAATGGGATTTGGCAGCTCCAATGGGACGCCATTGACAGAATGGTCCCAGTCTTAATTATATTACAGTGGTATATACTGACTACACTATAACATACATTCAGAGTCAGGTCAAGTCCCGTTTCTCAATTCCAACACATCACTGATCAAAATGTGCAATCTCCAGTGTTCTGTTCAAATGAGCTTCTCACCACAGTGGCGTCAATAAATGACTGCCATTGAAGTCGCTGTTAGTCAATTAAAATTTGCTTCAAAATGAAAGCGGTTTAACAATCTTATCAATTATGTCTCGAAAATTTGAATTCCTTCTAAAGAATATATTTCACTAACGCACCATTGTTTCACAATGCCCCCTAAATCGATTTGTAGCTTATATGCATGCATGTGTTATTAGCGTGATCCTTCCTTTGTGATATATCCGTAACCAAGTGTGTTAATGTGTGGAAATCGAGAAATTCTGAAGTTAAAACTTTCATCCAGCAAGAGACGCGCGCTGCGTGCTAGGGGAAAAAAAAAAAAAATCACATTTAATAAAGCTGGGAGAGGACGACACTTTTGTTTGTTGCAATTTCAATAGTACTTTAAAAAAACAACGCAGCAATAAATCTTAATTTGTATTATGAAATATATAAAAAACAGAAATTATAAAAAAAAAGCAGCAGGATAACTCGGTATTTAAAAAAAAAAAAAATACACAAAACATTACAAAAGCGTCCAAAACAATAGTTATATAAACTTGTGTGATTAATTGACTTTGGTTGGTGCACTTTAAAACACTATTTGAACATTTTCTTTCGTTAATATATATATATATATATATATATATATATATATATATATATAAATAAACGAGAGCTCTACAGACTGGCCAGAGCTTATAAAAACTCTCCCCCCCCTCCATTTGCGGTCTATTTTCAGGATCTAAATTGTGGCGAACCTTATTACCTCCACCATAAAACATCATCCTTTACTGCATTTAAAAAAAAAAAAAACAAAGTTAATAAAATCAGCCAGGCAGAATAATTAAATATAGAGATATAGAGTTCTATTATAATGTATACAGACCGTACTTCAGCACCTGATCATTAAAATAGAGCGGTAGCTTGATGCATTATTCCAACAGATAAACAGATTTACACACTTCTGATCCGTTATTGGCTGAATGAACTGGCATCATGTGGTCAATTGCACCAATCAAAAAACTGCGATTGGCTCCACGTTGCAGCAAGGGCTGGGTTTGTACAGGGGTGTGGGGGGTGCGGGGACTTGCAGCCGCCGTGCTTCGCGCACACGCGTAGCTTTTGAGAAACTCTGGCCCCTAGTGGTGGGGCTCGATTCCGTTTTTGTGAAGCTCTTCCTGTTTCTGAAGTCCGCTGAGTTTAAGGACCAGTTCCTTGATAAACGGCTGGAGGAGGAGGAGGAGGAGGAGGAGGAGGAGGAGGAGGAGGAGAGGGTTAAGAAATACATTATAAAAACATATTAGCCATACAAAAATATACATTTTGAAAATATTAAAACTTAACAGGAACGGAAGACGGCCGGTCCAGTGGTTAAAGAAAAGGGATCGATACCAGGAGGTTCCTGGTTCAATCTCAGCCACTGACTCCCTGTGTGTGGGACCCTGAGCAAGTCACTTCACCTCTTTGTGCTCCGTCCTTCGGATGAGACGTAAAACAAACGAGGTCCTATTGCAAGTGTAAGTTGTGTCGGATAAAAAGCGTACTATGAACCAATGGATTTTTCTTTCTGTATCGACAAACATTTTCAAAAACAATAAAATAGTTTTATATATATATATATATATAAAATCAGGTTTTACTCTCTCACGAGAAAGCGAGGTGCATCGCATTAATATTTACAGTTCGCCCACAATAAACACGACCTCAGAGGAATGCGACTCTGCACGCCCCAATCCAATAATATTTATTTTTTGGCGCCGAGCGCTGTGTTGGGATGTGGTTTGACTTGTAAACTGTGGGACAGCTGTGCTGGGACGGGGGAAGGCAAACTAGACAGCTTGAATCAGGAGAGGCTCCGAGCGCAGCGGAGTTGTCATTGAGATGAATGAGCACTCCCTCCCTCCCTCTGTCTCTCTAACAGGAAAACTAACAATTTAAACATTACTGTTAAACGATTGAGATTTTTTGCTTAAACATGCAACTGTCTGGTTTTCGTGCGTACTGTTACACACGCTCCATTGAGTGGCAAATCTTCTGAAAACAAAACTATTTCAGTCATATTTCTGATTATGTATAGGCACCCTATAGAATAAACACATTTTGCTTCTTAAAGTCGAATGAAACCTGCTGTACAATGTTACGTTAACATACTGAATTGCATACCGCTTTGTAGTTTTCCGCACATAAGGCAAACTAGACCGCTTGAAATCAGGAGAGGCTCCGAGCGCAGCGGAGTTGATTGACAGGGAGAGGAGATGACAGAGAACTCCCTCACTCTCATCACCAGAATTTAAAATAAAAAAACAAAAAAAAAACAGGATTTTTAAAGCAGTTGAAAATGGGTCTTTTTTTTTTATTTTTTTTTTTTTAATTTGTCAGGTTTTCCTTAAGTATATGGAAAATAAAGAGTAAAAGCGGCACACAATTCAATATGTTAACGTAACATTATTCAGCAGGTTTCATTCGAAAGGAATTCATTCTACACGGTTATGCAAAACTTTTGGCCATAGCTGTACATGCTCGTCTTAATTCTGAAATTCGAACGAGGAAAAATGAAAACTTGTCCACTCACCTCCGTGTTGTTGTTGCACAAATGGAGCATATCCTGAGAAAAGAGAACAAAGGCGATCACTTGTCAGGTTAAGAAATATCCGCTTTATTTCCAGACAGCTTTGTGGGAATCAGATAGGCATGAAAAGGATCAATTGTATTGGATCCAGAATCTGTCTGCCTGTGTGCGTGCGACACTCATCCAAAAAGAAACTTAAAAAATAGTTTGGACAAAAGTTTCGGGCAGGAGTCTGTCTCAACGTCACAATAAAACTTTAAAATGTCAAAGTAGACGGTTTTTTTAATTTCATGAATATTCTACCACTACTGGTTTTACAGTCCTAGAAGTGCGTTTTACTTCAAAGGGGCTTATCCAATTTGTGATGAAACTTGGTCAGGACATTCTTTAGCATGAGTTCTTATAACAGTATCAGAATTGGGGAGGGGGTTATGATGTAACCTGTCTGTCCTTATATCGGCAGGTATGGAAATAAGACTCCTGTTGCACAGCAGTGTCACCCATTCCAGGTTTTACTACCAGCTTGATCAGCCCCAGTGTGTCTAGGTAACAAGCTCAGGTGTGTCCTATTAAACTCATGCCAAAACCAGGAATGGATCAAACCGCTATGGAACGGGGGTCTTATTCCCATCCCAGTGCATTCATTGAACGTTTCACAGTTCTGGGTCAGTGTATGTGCGTATCAGTGTGTGTATCACTCGGACATGTTCCCATGTGTGTAGAGTGTTTGATGGGGTGTGTGATCTGCTGTGAGCAACACTGTGTGTTGATTGTTACCTGCAGTTTCTGTCCACGCTCCTGATCACTCAGCAAATCTAACAAGCCATCGATGTTCACTTCAGGCATCTCCAATTCCTGGAAATCAAAACGGGATCGCAGGGTTACAGAAACTTCCACTGCCGCATGCTGGCTGCAACTGCATTGCACCCATCTTATCAGATAAGAAATTATATATATATATATATATATATATATATATATATATATATATATATATATATATATATATATATATATATATATAAAAATCTATTCTTTCAGGCATAGGTCTTCCATACCTATCAAAACCTTTTCATGCAATGCAACCTCATGTTATTTAGCAGTCGCTTTTATCCAAAGCGACTTGCAGAGACTCGGGGGTGAGCTATGCATCACAACTGCTGCTGCAGAGTCACTTGCAATAGGACCCAGTTTGTTTTACATCTCATCCGAAGGACGGAGCACAAGGAGGTGAAGTGACTTGCTCAGGGTCACACACAGCGAGTCAGTGGCTGAGCTGAGATTGAACCGGGAACCTCCTGGTAACAAGCCCCTTTCTTTAAGCACTGGACCCCCAAGCCTCTTCGTATGGGAATGGCTTATAATGTATAAAAAAAACAGGAGCAGCACCTGAACACAGACGATAAATAGAGAAATAAACACTTGAGTAACTACAATAAAGAAATTGCTCAGAATGATTGCAACAGCATAAGTTGTTAAGGGATCAGTGAAAAAAATGGAGCTCTGATTGATCGATGGGGAATTCTCTCTATCCCTGCGATTCTCTGGGGGAGGGGGAGTTGGTCACTAAAATATACAAAAGATGAAGAGAATCCAAGCTCCGCTGTCTGGCCCATATGTCAGTTGATAGCCTTGGTACAGCAGACACAGTGAAGACGCAGTCCACTCCACTGTGATCAATGGGGGGTTGAGCACATGGCT
Source organism: Acipenser oxyrinchus oxyrinchus (assembly GCA_030684275.1). NCBI lineage: Eukaryota > Metazoa > Chordata > Actinopteri > Acipenseriformes > Acipenseridae > Acipenser > Acipenser oxyrinchus. The sequence goes on from CM060302.1 coordinate 3,218,528, forward strand.
GGACTACATTAACAGATTAGATTTCTTTAGACAAATCTTATTGTGTGGAGGGCGGGGTGTCTGTGCTACCCCTGAACTTTATTTAAATCTCCCCTTTGATCTCTTAACAATCTGCTATTAAAACCCAGGGTGGTGGTTCACTACTGGAAACCCCTGTTTTTTTTTTTTTGTTTTTTCTCAAAAGCTACTTTCGCCCCACAGCTCAAAAACACAAAAGCTGCTTTTCGGTAACACTTTAAAATAAAACGGCCACAAATTCCGGAACAATTTAATATCTTCTGCACTTCCTCGGAGTTCTGAAGTCATTCACTTTGAATTCAGCCCCTTGTTCATTCACGCAGATTTAATGACCCGTATTCATTTTGTGCTTCTTTGTAACAAATGATGTTGATCGCATGTCTAAGGCTTGCATTCGTATCCTCTTACTCGTCCACCAGTGTAAGGCATGCATGTGATCAATGATGTTCACCCCATGCATGCCTTATACATGCGAGCAGCATCGCAAAAGCATTGTAAAGCATAGGGAAGCATTGTAAAGCACAGAGAGGTCTGGTAAAGCATAGGCAAGCATTGTAAAGCACAGAGAGGTCTGGTAAAGCATAGGGAAGCATTGTAAAGCACAGAGAGGTCTGGTAAAGCATAGGGAAGCATTGTAAAGCACAGAGAGGTCTGGTAAAGCATAGGGAAGCATTGTAAAGCACAGAGAGGTCTGGTAAAGGATATTATGAAACTTGGCCATCCAGGGTAAACTCTGGTAAATGCAGGATATAACCATGGGATGGGAAAACTGCTAGCTAGAATAAGAAGAGACGTGGCATGCGCTTTGAAACACGCGATTCTAATTGTTACAGTGCAACGCCCAAGCAAATGCATGCAAGCATATTTACAACACAATAAAAACCACCCTCCAGCCACCCCACATGCCGGGAAACTTGTCCTGGAGTTTGTTATTCCAAAGCCTGTTTTTCTTTCCCATACCCTTATCACTACCAAACACTTCTCGGACAGCCTTATACGGGTGTATCTGCCTTCTTGAAATTAGAAGTGCTGTTTTGTTGATGGACTGAGACTCTGAGCATGTGTCGTCTGTCCACCCCCCCCCCCCCAAAACTGTAACCGTGAGAACGAAGCTGCTGGTTTCCCTTATATAGCATGGAGCGACAGCATTGTGGGGGCAGCAGACTGAAAGAATTCTGCAGGACTGGGACGGGGGTCCTGCAGTCGCACTGTGTTTAAACACGTGGCTCATATTATTATTAATAGAAGTACTAGAAATCAGCTCTCTCTTGCAGTGTTAGTTCCTTGTTGAACAGATATGATACACTTTTTTCTGTGTGTTTAAGAATGATCTGGCACTTATAACTGTAAGCTACTACAACTTGCCAGATCACACCAAGTCTTATGCAGATCTTTAAACGATATCTTCCTATTTTTTTTTTCTTTTTTAAAAACAGTTATAAATGCACGGAATAGGGCAGCAGTGTGGAGTAGTGGTTAGGGCTCTGGACTCTTGACCGGAGGGTCGTGGGTTCAATCCCAGGTGGGGGACACTGCTGCTGTACCCTTGAGCAAGGTGCTTTACCTAGATTGCTCCAGTAAAAAACCCAACTGTATAAATGGGGAATTGTATGCAAAAAGAATGTGATATCTTGTAACAATTGTAAGTTGCCCTGGATAAGGGCGTCTAAGAAATAATAATAATAATAATAATAGCCTACCAGGTGAAGTAGTAAGATCTAAAACACTGCGAACATTCCAAAATTAATAAATTAAATAAAAAGGAGTAGTAGTCTGCTTTTTATAAATTGGTGTGCCAACATGGGCTTTTCCCAAACTTTTAAAGTTCTTATGCATGCCTGTAATTTAAAAAAACAACAAAAACAAAAACCCTTTGGTACAATACTGAGAAAATAATAATAATAATAATAATAATAAATACTCCCATTGCATCGAATCTGAGTTTTATCCTAAACGTTTTATTAAACGTGTTAGTTATGTAACCCAAACATATACTTTGATAGAAAATTAAATTTTAAACGTTTAAAAAAAAAAAATGGGAGGGGGGGGTCCGAGGTCCGAATCCACGTAACCCTAAAATGACACGTTATTTAAACTGTAGAATATAGGATAATAAGATATTACTCTGCACGCACACACACCACCGTAAGAAAGAATAAAAACGCCCGCCCCCCGACCCCATCCCCTTCTACTTCGAGGCTGGTTTTGGAATAAGAAGCGGCGCTGTTAACACGGTCGGTTTACAACTCAGCGTCTTGGCAAAGGTGTTGGATACCGTATCACACCGTTACTAGCCCCGTGTGAAATTAAATACCCAATGCAAAGGCTGCGTGCTAAACCACGTTCTTCTGCAGCAGCAGTCTGTCTTTGGCAACGTGCGCGCTATTGGAGAAATGGCAATGCAAAACATGACCTAGCTTATGATCGATCACAGGCAAAAAAATTTAAAAAAAATACAACACTTTATACAGCTTATGCAAGAGATGCATCTTCAAAAAAATTTAAGCACTGGAAAATAATCCAGGCAGGCATTTCAGGTACAGTGGAACGATTCTGGCAATTAACGCTAATCATACACACTTCTCTATGGACAGGTAGAATTATTAACATCAATAAATTATAATAATTAACGCACCCATGCCTCAATTGAAAACTATTCATTATAAAAGGCAGTTCAGGGGAAAATGGATGATTTGCAATAAAAAAAAATATATATATAACACCAATGAAAAGCCACGCAACACTGCGAAATAAAGCGCTTTATTTCAGGGTATCTTTCCAATGTACCACGCTATAGTGGCAGAGCGGGTGTGGCTCTCTACCGGCCAGCATCCTCACTTACCCTTCCCGAATACAGCTCAGCCAAGCTGTCGTCGATCCACTTCTCCACATCCAGACGCTTTTGAAGCTCCTTCCTGTCGTATTTGACCGTCACCCTCGCCTGCCTCCTCTGCAGCCCGAGCCCCTGTTCCCTGATCCCCCGGTTCGGCGAGTGCACCTTGTTCTGGTACCGTCTTCCGACCCTGTTCGCTGCCATCTTCCACAGTAGCGTACCTCACAGGCGAATTCAAAACTGTAAACTGAGCTCGAATCCTCACAGCAGCTATTATCCAATGCTCGGCAGCAGCGCTCCGCGGGTCCTAGCGCCGGGTAGCAATTTAAGAGACGCTCAGCGAATGAATTTATCCCTGTCGCTAGTCAGTCAGTCGCGTTATCGTCATCAGGACTTATGTGCAAAATCCAGTTATTTCCAAGTTTCCCAACAAACAAGACGCGCAAGGATGGCAGATCCTGGTCATCACTCTCTAAAGACCTGGAGCAATTCAATTTCATAGTTCAGCAGTATTTTTTTGTGCAATTTAAGCAGTCATTTGTTCAATTACGTAATTAGAGATCATTTGGAACAATGATCAAACACACACCCTAATCTCTGCAAGTCGCCTTGGGAAAAAACCGTGCAGCGCTCCAGGAACAGATTTTACTGAACAACTTAACTTGCTAAGTTGATCAACCGCTTGCATTCCTCAGAAATGGATGATTAGGGGTTACCTAAAACCTGCTTTGTTGTGGCTGTCCGGGACAGGGTGCAGTGGCTCGTGAAACGGAACTGCTGCATTCCTGTGTACAGTATCACAGAATGTAACAAACTCCAAAAGCCCTAAATGACAAAGCGATGGGTCTCGTCAGGGGCAAAGGGAACTATTTTGTAGTTTCCCCAGGACGAATCAGATAGTGCTGCACACAATCACATTAAAAAAAAAGATTTTTTCTAATCTCTTGCATGTATGTGGTTTGAACAAATAGGGCTATAGAAAGAGTCTCTGGTGGTTCTTATCAGTCGAAGGGGACGGGGCAAGCTGTCTGTACCCCTTATCAAGTTTGCCATGAGGGTTTTCTTTGAAGCGAAGGTATTAAGGTTTATCGCATTCTGTCTTAGTTCCTAAATAATTGACCTTTACGTTTACTTAGATCAGCACTTCCCAACCCCGTTACTGGGGACCCCCTGTGTCTGCTGGTTTTCATTCCAACTGAGCTCTCAATTACTTAATTAATTTAAGTAACAATGTGCTTAATTAGACCTTTTTAATTGTTCTCAGCTCCTAGAAAATGGCCGATTTCGAGTTACTTATAAAATGGAGTGGTTAACTTGAAAGCGCCAACTGTTTAAAAGCTGACAACAATTAAAAAGGTCTGATTAAGCTAATGAATACTTCCATCCAAGTGAAAATTAAGTCCCACGTTTCCCATGTAAAAAACAAACAAACAAAAAAAAACAATAAACTTACTCTTAATTTCTTTTTTTAGGTTATTATCTATTTCAGTCGATTAAATTAATTCCACGAAATCCTTTTTACTATTTATTGAACACACACACACACACACACACACACACACATATATATATATATATATATATATATATATATATATATATATATATATATATATATATATATATATATATTCTTCTAAGTAATAGATTCATAGGCTATGTAAAAAAAAAAAAAAAAAACACAAATGGAGTCCGGGTATGGAAATACTGTAACGAGAGAGAGAGTCGATATTAAATTACATGCTGGGCCACTGAGTTAATAACAGAGTAACAGCGCCTACTACTGGCAGACTGGCGTCACTGCACTGTTACCCCATGTAATGGCAGAGATTGCATACCTGAGTCCTGCTTAATATTTATTACATATAGTCAGTGGGCTAGCCGACCCGGAACAGCGTTAATACAACTTAATATTAATTTCGATGCATGCGCACCGATGAAGCGATTTCTTGTAATCGTACAGTTCTGAAATTTGTGACGAATAAAAAAAATAAAAAAAATGACAGCGTTTGTGTGATTCGTAATTTTAGACAGGGGTAGGATGTGATATTATTATACAGGGCATCCGGGTGATTGAAGTTCTGCGCCAGAGATGACCTCATAATCGACAGGACTGGAAAAAAAAACAGCAACAACATGCACGATAAAAAATAACTAGACCTCCAAAGACAGTGTTTACCTGCAAGATGCTTTCAAAACAAGACACATCCGGCTGGAAAACCGCCAATCCGGCAGCATTGTAGTTGCCTATAAAAATAACCTTTTTGAACAGTTGCCTCAAGCTCGATGAATAAATAAAACGATGTGTATCATTTTTGTTTAAGAAATACTTTGTTGACGTTCCGGTACGCATCCTTGCATAACTATGATTGTCCCCGGGAATATGACGATCATGTTAAAAATCTGGTACCAAAGACTACTTCATTTTCTCTGTTGGTTTGCCGTGCAACACAGATTTGGAGGTTGAATAGCAAATACCACGCAGTCCTGTAAATACTACAGCTAGAGCTGGAAAACCTCAGCGTGACGTCGAGAGAGTCGCAGCTGTGGTTTCGACGCTACGTGTATGCAAAGCGCACCAGGTGTGTGTGCTTTCACACACACACCTGGTGCGCTTTGCATACACGCGGGGGGGGGGGGGGCATCACAGGTTGACAATTTACATCGGAGGTCCAAAAAAAACAACAAAAAAGGTTACTGCCCCATTAGAACGCCTCAGATAGATAGATAGATAGATAGATAGATAGATAGACAGATACATAGATAGATAGATAGATAGATAGATAGATGAGGAGTTTATTTTTGTAATTAAAACCTGTTGATCTGACGTCACACAAGGAATTGAAGACGTGGGGGAGGAGAGAGAGACCGCAAAAATTAAAAAAAAACATTTCAAGTCAGACCAGTTATAGTCGGTTTAACAAAGCGCTCACCTGTTGGTAATCGGAGGAGATAGTTATATTTAAGGGTTCACACGGACACAGATAGCATTGGATCGCGTTTCATCAACAGGAGCAGACCGGGTTTTTATTTTTAATATACCTGCCTGTCTTTAAGACCTTTGCCAAACAAACTTAGTTATTTTTCAAAAGCAAATAAATACAAGCTTACGCAATAATGATAGCAGCAGCAGCTATGGCACGCGTGTGGTGCTTATCGTTTGCCTTGATAGTCGCCGTTTTGGGAACCACTTTGGTTAACGGCCAAGCAGGAGAAAACGGCTGCTCGGATATTTTCGAGTACCTCCTCGGTGTTGGACTGGACCCCAAGTCTTTCGACAGCGGCGCTGTTTATGCTGCCCACCTCGACAACATCTCGGACGCGGAGAGCTGCGTTAAAGCGTGCTGCGGTAACAGCCAGTGCAGCCTGGCGATGTTGGACCGCTCAGGGGCGAGGGCTCGGTGCCACCTGGTAAACTGTGTCGCGGAGGGCACCGAAGCGGACGCCTGTATCGCCGCACCCAACGCCGCTTACGACAGCTACCGCAAGCGAGGAGGCGACAGCAGGACTTCCAACGACGATGAAGGTAAAATAAATAAAATTAAAAATAATCAAAAAATACCGTCTTTTTATGTAGTTCTGCACCGTTTTTTTAGTTACCTTAAAGATAGATACATTTTGTGGTTACCATGGTCTCAAAAGCCTATAAATACTTGTTTCAAACACACTTTCCCTTTGACAAAGGTGTGTTAAACATACCGAACATTGGGAAGTCAGCTCTGAGCTCATTTAGGTTTAAATTATATTAAATACATAAATGAAAATACTCCCGTTGCACAGCAGTTTCACCCAGTCCAGGTTTTACTACCAGCTTGATTTAGCCCCAGTGTGTCTAGCTAACAAGCTCAGGTTTGTGTCTCCTAGTAAAACCGGGAATGGATCAAACTCCTGTGCAACGGGAGCCTTATTTCCATGCCATTATCTGTCTATCTTTAGGATTCACTTAATACGCATAACTATCTACTTTTTAAACCTATTGTTTCTCAAAACCTAACATTTTCAGTAATGTTTAGTTTGTTTTACTGCTTCATGCTTCAGTGTAGGTTTTTCCTTTTTGTCTGAAATAACTGCGCAAGAATAGACGGACGGGTTGTAATGGCGCTGTTTGCATAGAACTGAGCTTCAATTAATATACACCCTACATTATTTTCCTGGCGCTGTTTTTAATCGGCAATCACGAACTATCCTGCTAGTCTTGTGTTTTATTTATGGCAGTGTGAATGCAGTCGCATCTCAACAGGTGAAGGTTTCACAACTGTAGCGATTGAGATCATTTTGTGTCTTGTTTTTTATCACATGCAGGGATGGGGCGATCGTTTGGTCCGTTCCTGTTTCACTGAGTTTTTTTTTTAATAAGGCACACCTGAGCGCGTTACCTATATACTGTGGCTAATCCACCTTTTCGAGTGAAACAAAACAAGTGTTGAATTTAAATCAAGGGAAGTAATGTTAAAACTTTACAATGCATTCGTAAGACCTCACCTAGAATATTGTGTTCAGCTCTGGTCACCTTGTTACAAAAAGGATATTGCTGCTCTAGAAAGAGTGCAAAGAAGGGCAACCAGAATTATCCCGGGTTTAAAAGGCATGTCGTATGCAGACAGGCTAAAAGAATTGAATCTATTCAGTCTTGAACAAAGAAGACTATGCGGCGATCTGATTCAAAATCCTAAAAGGTATAGACAATGTCGACCCAGGGGACTTTTTTGACCTGAAAAAAGAAACAAGGACCAGGGGTCACAAATGGAGATTAGATAAAGGGGCATTCAGAACAGAAAATAGGAGGCACTTTTTTACACAGAGAATTGTGAGGGTCTGGAACCAACTCCCCAGTAATGTTGTTGAAGCTGACACCCTGGGATCCTTCAAGAAGCTGCTTGATGAGATTCTGGGATCAATAAGCTACTAACAACCAAACAAGCAAGATGGGCTGAATGGGGCCTCCTCTCGTTTGTAAACTTTCTTATGTTCTAAATGAAGACGCGGCTGCTGGGGTTTGTGTGGGTCGCTGTTCTCCTCCACAGTCTCAGAAAAGCAGCGATCAGCACAAACCCAAGCAGCTGCCTCTTCACTCTGAATGGTCAGTCAGCCTGATTGACACCAACGACCCTCGTCGGATTGTCGGCACCTGATTTGTGGAGTGGTTAATCCAAACAATTGAATAACCTGTTCCTGCAGCACAAATTAGGGCTGAGCAGGTTTGCTCGAAAGAGCAAAACCTGCTTTTAAAAATTAAAGTTCACCAAAATGAGTACTGCTGTGAATCTTGTAATCTTACAAAACTGTCAGTGAACACAGCCTGTGTTTTTAGATTTGTAAGGCAGTTTTAGTAAGTTATTTACTTTAAGATTTTTATGTAGCTTTTGAAAACAACTAGTCATGTACGCTAAAAGTGCTTTGAAAATCAGGCCCATTGTTGAAAATAAATCAAACAGTAAATTGTGACTAATGTGCTCTCAACCACAATGACTGATCTGGCCTTTCAACACGCAAAGGTGCCATTGTAGGTATTTACAGACAGTTTCAGCTGGACAGACTGGATGTGGTCCAGTGGTTAAAGAAAAGGGCTTGTAACCAGGAGGTCCCCGGTTCAAATCCCACCTCAGCCACCGACTCATTGTGTGACCCTGAGCAAGTCACTTAACCTCCTTGTGCTCCGTCTTTCGGGTGAGACGTAGTTGTAAGTGACTCTGCAGCTGATGCATAGTTCACACACCCTAGTCTCTGTAAGTCGCCTTGGATAAAGGCGTCTGCTAAATAAACAATAATAATAATTTGCAGTAGCGAGGCGTGTGATGGTTGTGGTGTTCTATAAAACCTTGTCCTGTTGCACAGCAGTGTCACCAATTCCAGGTTTTACTACCAGCTTGATCAGCCCCAGTGTCTCTAGGCAACAAGCTCAGGTGTGTTTTTGCATTAAACTCGTAGTAAAACAAGGAATGGATTAGACTGCTATGCAACGGGAGTCTTATTGCCATCCCTGGATTTCTAAGAAGTGCTTTGAGAGTCACTCCAAAGAGGGGGTTGAAGTTTGTTGTGGACTGTATGTTTTACTGGAGGGGTAGGGACCGAGGTAAGCCAGGTGTGGGATTACAAGTCCCAAGCTGGGCAGGGTTCCTTTGGGGATGAAAAGCTAAAGGTGATCATTCAAACCCTCTCCAGCCTCCCGTCTCGACAGTTCAGAAGCTTTCTGTAGTGTTAGCAAAGGGCGCTAACGTAACATTCAGCAGGTTTCGTTCGACTTCGTGAAGCAAGGTCAGCCAACTCTATAGAGGGATGCAAAACAGTTGGCCACAGGTGTGTTTTGTTCAGTGATGACTTGACAAGAGAACCAGTTTCAACTACATTGCTGTAAGAATCGGTGTCGCATTTCATTTGATGCAACAGTTTCTTGCATTCCAGGGCATGTGTCTTCATTGTAAGCTGTACAGCAAAAGCTGGAGTGGATCAAACTGCTATGCAACAGGAGTGGTCAATCCTACCTGGCAGCTGTGTAACCTTAAAACATACAGGGACGGAAACAAGCCTCCTATTGCGTAGCAGTTTGATTTATTCCTGGTTTTGGTGCAAGTCTAACACATTGGAGTGTGTTCCCTATTTTAATGATCTAAATAGTGGCAGAGCTAAATTGTGCCAGTCTTTAATTCTGCTGGTGATTTTACTAACCCACAGTTAATCCAGTGAAATGGGGGCACAGTGGTGGCATTTCTTTCAGTCCAGACCATAGTAAAAGCATTGCAAAGTGTAATAGAGCACAGTGAAAGCACTGCAAAGCATAGGTAGGCGTTGTCAAGAATAGCGATGTATGGTAAAGCATATTGATAAACTCGGCCATCCACGGTAAACTATGGGAAAAGCAAATAACCATGGGGAAGGTGTGGTAAATACAATGATAAACTTTAACAGTCGATAAGCCACAGTTCAATCAAAACTTTTTTTTTTTTTTTAATCCAGATGAATCAACAGAACAAATTCTCCTTTTACTATGATGATAACCAAGCTGGAAAGTGTCCCCACTGTGCTCAAAAAACACCTAGGCTCAATGATAGAACTGTAATGCTTTCAGAGACGAGATCGTAAAACTCAGCAGGAGGTTGATTTGGGTCTTGCGTGACTCATTAAATGCATAAATCTTCATCAGTCTGTTTAGAGTGGGCTGCTGGAAGAGGCTGTGCTTCTGCAGAAGGTCAGACTGTTCTAGTTTTTTCATGTTCTCATTAAAACCGGGAGCAGTTTCATTTCCAGGTTTATTTATTATATTTTATTTCAGCCGATTTTACAATCTCGGTTCTGAAACAGCAGTGATGGAAATAAGACTCCCGTTGCAGAGCAGTTAAATTGGTTCCTGGTTTTCCAGTGAGTTTAAGCTTGATGCGGAGCTTGGTACCTCTACACTGTGGTTAATCAAGCTTGTATAAAAACCTGACTTGGTGAACTACAGTGTCAACTCAAACCCTTCCCTACCTACCCCCCCCCCCCCTTTTTGCATATCTCCATGGTTACCGCCCTAGTGTGTGACCGCTCCCTGCAATCTGGTGAAACTGGTTTGTGAAGTGTTTGAGGTGGACTCCGATGATAAAGCATTTTTGCTTTTGTTTACTGCTAATATTATTATTATTATTATTATTATTATTATTATTATTATCAGTCCTTCCATTCAAGCAGGCATCAATGTTGGCATCCTTTTTGAATTCTTCTACATGTTGAAATCATCTGCATCTCTCTCTCTCTCTCTCTCTCTCTCTCTCTCTCTCTCTCTCAAGCGCGTGGTTCATGTTTCTTTGTGTCATCGTTACCATGTGATGAACCAAATGTGTTTCACAATGCTGTAGAGCTGTATAGAGGTCTATAGGAAAGAACAGCACTGCAGAGCTGTATAGAGGTCTATAGGAAAGAGATCTCAACACTGCAGAGCTGTATAGAGGTCTATAGGAAAGAGAACTCCACTCAACACTGCAGAGCTGTATAGAGGTCTATAGGAAAGAGATCTCCACTCAACACTGCAGAGCTGTATAGAGGTCTATAGGAAAGAGAACTCCACTCAACACTGCAGAGCTGTATAGAGGTCTATAGGAAAGAGAACTCCACTCAACACTGCAGAGCTGTATAGAGGTCTATAGGAAAGAACTCCACTTACTCCTGAATACGGGCATAGTTATTTGAAATATGATGCCACACAACTGCACACTGCTCTAGTAATATAAGAAAGGTAACTCTAATCAAAACAGTCAACCTGTAAAATAAATTGTGTGAAGTTACTTGAATTGATCAATCTACACCCTGCCACGATTTTGTGTGTATATAATGTGCATTTTACATCCCCACGGAAATTAGCTTGTTGAATAAGTAACTGCCCATGACTGATTTCTTTCTTTCTCTCGCTCCTTCAGAGAAGTGCCACGCCCCTATCAAGGTGGGGCCCTGCCGTGCCGCCTTCCCGAGCTTCAACTACGACCCCGTGAACCAGACCTGCAGGGAGTTCATCTACGGGGGCTGCGAGGGGAACGCAAACAACTACGACAGCAGAGAGGAGTGCGAGCGAGCCTGCGCCGGCGTCCGAGGTTAGTCACTGCAAGGCATGTCGGAGGAATCGTTCGTTCATTTCTGTCGGGTGCTTCTCTGTGAGCTGTGGCGTTCTATCCCAGGAGTGTCAAACTCCAATGAATTAATTAACTGAGAGCTTGGGTTGGAACGAAAGCTACAGGAACTGAGTTTGACGCCCCTGTTACAGAAAATGACAACTTGCTAGAGCGGCACAGGGATGGAATGCCTAATTTAAGTTGCCCCTTTGTCTGTCTCTCTCTCATTTTGTTGCAGACATGGGAACCTGAAAATGCCAAGCCGCCTTATGTTGCCATCTTTCTGAAATAAAGAGCTTCATCTAGAAAAGAATCAATCTGGCTTGTTTCTTCATTCTTGCTTTTAAATGCACAGCAGAACCGGTCTCTGGTTACTCAGACGATGGCTCTTTACCAGGACATGGATATACTATCCTCCTTACACACTCTCCTCCTACCCACCCCCTTCATGAAAATAATTGTTTCATTGGCATGTAGTAGAAATGCTATCCACTAGATGGAACAGGATGCTGTGTGATAGAAGCTGATCTCCACCACTGAGAATCTGGTTAGGTGTCTGGCGATCGCCCCTAACTGCATGAGAAGACCCCTGTACACTACACACCATGTATTCACTGCCAACTCCTGGGCTGAAGTAGGATTTCTAGATGTTGGTTGCCAAATCCTCTTAAGTTGGGTCAACAGTGTTAAATATTTATGTAGAGGGAGTTGAGAGAAATTCAACTCTCTGGTGAACCTTGGATCGCCAGACAGTCTCTCGACTGGAGAGTCAACCCTCCTGAGCAGGTGGCATGGCTGAAGTATGCATGAGGCTTCATTGAGGCAACAATTGGACATTTCTGTGCCTTTTCTCCTTGCTGTCTCAGTTTTTTGTTTTCATTTATTTTCAGCTGACGAGGTCTCTCCCAACAACACCCTCCTGTTATCCAAGAGAATGGCCGGGCCCATGACATGTGAGTCCAAAATATTAAACTGGATTAACTGGTTAAAACGGTTCTAACTGGGAGCAACGGGAGATCTTTTCAGTGTGCGGTTTGATGATAGAGAAATGTAATAGTCGGTGACAAACGTTTTAGCTGGAAGTCTTTCTCAATGTCTAACATACTAAATGTGTGTTTTTTTTTGTTGTTTTTTTTTGTTTTTTTCTGCCCTCCTCCTCCTCAGTTGAAGATCCTGCCCAGGATACTGGACTGATCAAAGAGTACAGAGGTAGTTACCACACTCTGACTTAAATTTTATTAAATGCATTGCGTTTTGAAAAATGACTGACGACCAAGGGTGTTCTGCTGTCATTTACTGTGAATTTATTAATTCTAGTTTGGTTTCTTTCTGTTTTTTTCTTTTGTTCTTTCTGTCCTTTCTTTCAAGTATGCAGTTGCACAACTTTTAATTTGTCCAGTTCAAAAGCGTTTTCAGAATTAAAGTTCCATAGCCGCCACTGCCACCTCCTTCAACCAGAGAGTCCAGCAGAAACAGCAAACGAAACCTAATAAATTAAATGACAAATGTTACGTTTTTTTTTTTTTTTTTTTTTTAAATGTTTCTTTATTTTAGCACTATTGAGTGTTGTAATGGTTCTGGGAGATTATACCAAGGCTGCCTCTGTGCAGATATTCCCTCGGTAACCTGGTGCTGAATTTAGAAATACTAAACGCTGTAGAGTGTTTTAAGTATTCTGGATGGTAACCAGACACTGCTAGTTGATTATTCCAGATCTAATTAGGCCTTTCTCTCTCGCTCCTTCTCTCTTGCTCCTTTCCTGCTGTCGCTTTGTTTCTTACACTCCTCTCTCCTCTCCTTCTCTCGCTCACTACTTTCTTCTCTCGCCCCACTTGCTCCTCCCCATCTCTCTCTTGCTCACCTCTCTCTCTCTCTCTCTCTCTCTCTCTCTCGCTCACTACTTTCCCTCTCCTCTCGCCCCACTCACTCCTCCCCATGTCTTCTCTCTTCAGACTCGTGTGAGGTGGCTCCTGTGGTTGGTCCGTGTCGAGCCTCGATGCGGCGTTTCTTCTATAACAGCACCTCCGGCTCCTGCCAGCGCTTCATCTACGGGGGCTGCAGAGGAAACGACAACAACTACCGAACGCAGGCAGAGTGCCAGGCCAAGTGCTCCGGTAACCCCACAAAACGCTCTGTGTGCACAGAGAGGTCTGGTAAAGCATAGGGAAGCATTGTAAAGCACAGAGAGGTCTGGTAAAGCATAGGGAAGCATTGTAAAGCACAGAGAGGTGTGGTAAAGCATAGGGAAGCATTGTAAAGCACAGAGAGGTCTGGTAAAGCATAGGGAAGCATTGTGAAGCACAGAGGTCTGGTAAAGCATAGGGAAGCATTGTAAAGCACAGAGAGGTCTGGTAAAGCATAGGGAAGCATTGTAAAGCACAGAGAGGTCTGGTAAAGCATTGTAAACCACAGAGGTCTGGTAAAGCATAGGGAAGCATTGTAAAGCACAGAGGTCTGGTAAAGCATTGTAAACCACAGAGGTCTGGTAAAGCATAGGGAAGCATTGTAAAGCACAGATGTCTGGTAAAGCATAGGGAAGCATTGTAAAGCACAGATGTCTGGTAAAGCATAGGGAAACATTGTAAAGCACAGAGAGGTCTGGTAAAGCATAGGGAAGCATTGTAAAGCACAGAGAGGTCTGGTAAAGCATAGGGAAGCATTGTAAAGCACAGAGAGGTCTGGTAAAGCATAGGGAAGCATTGTAAAGCACAGATGTCTGGTAAAGCATAGGGAAGCATTGTAAAGCACAGATGTCTGGTAAAGCATAGGGAAACCTTGTAAAGCACAGAGGGGTCTGGTAAAGCATATTTAAAAAAAAAAAAATAAATAAATAAATACCCTTGTAAGTTCCCCATACTAAAAGCACTGCACGGTGTAATACAGCACAGTGAACGCATGCTAAAGCAAAAGATAATCAAGTTAAGGTCAAGCAGCCCCATTACTTGAAATGTGCTTCACTGAATTTGGCTTGAACCAGGCCTTTTCAGTTTCGAGTTTTTATTTTGAGCGCCAGTCTAGTGTTCTACTTCAAGACTGCTGTATATCTTTTGTTTCGAGCTGTGCTGGGTTGTACGGTGGGCAAGAGCGCCCCCTACCTGTGTGCGTGTGCCTCTTGAGGTAGACCGTGTCGTTGAAGCCCTTGACGCAGTAGCAGCACACGTGCGCCACAGAGCTGCGACGCGGAAACGCCTAGTTACAGACCGGGTGGAAGAAAACACCATGCGAGTGAGCGAAGCAACCCTGAAACAAGGAGAGGGAGAGACCAGGGATAGATGCAACACACACACGATGCAGAATCAATCTCTCTTTCTCTCTCTCTCTCTCTCTCCCTCCTTGCAGAGAATAGACTTCCTGCCCACCTGCCAGTGATGAAGCCAACTTCTGCTGAATACAAAGGTAAGGTAATAGGAATAACACCTGACACACACATTTCAAAGTAAAATAAATAAAATAAAAAAATAAACTTTTGAGGCTGTGTGTGTTTGGTACCCCTGTCATCAATGTATCTAGACTTCACAAATCTCTGTCCTTCATTCTTTGGAATTGCAATGTACTGATTGCTGCCAGTATAAAACCCTGTGATGGATCTAGCCTTCTCTGAAGAGAAGCTCCTGAACACAGACCGCTCGCAAAAACAGTCTGTAAAGCAAAAAAAGAACACAGCGTAGGCTACATCAGCCAAAATGCCTGTATATTGAAAGCCAGCAGCGCCATCTTGTGCACAACTAGTGTATTGCAGGCAAAAGACAATTCAGTCTGGCAGACTATAGATTGAAGAGCCAGTACTGATCTAGTGAAGACCCTGATCTAGCCTGCATTGTGTCTGTCTATCCAGAGGTCTGTCTATACATGTGTATATGCATGCGTCTGTCTATGGATCCAGTGTTATGCCTAATAGAAGTATCTATCTACATATCCAGAGGTCTCTCTCTATATTGGTATGTATGCCAGGCAACTAAAACCTACAGATCTGCTCCTGAACTGAAAGCATCTTAACACACACTAGTTAAGTAATCGCTATAAGGAGTCGCTGCAGAAACCACCGAAAAAGTAAAGAAATGAGATTCATAACCCCCCACTGTGTCCGGTGCTCTTAGATCACTGCCTGGCTCAGAAGGAGGAGGGGCCGTGCCGTGCTGCCTTACCCAGCTGGTACTACAACTCTGCCACCCAGGACTGCCTGCCCTTCATTTACGGGGGCTGCGAGGGGAACCTCAACCGATACAGCTCCGCCCAGGACTGCATGCGCTGCTGTGCTGGGGGGTCAGGTAAGGGCCTGGGACCACTTCAGGATAGCGATTTACAGTGCAGGGATGGGAATGAGACCCCTATTGCAGAATAGTTTGACTACTGTGAGCTTGAGTAGCACCCCTGGTCTTTTTGTTCCAACCGTGAACCAATTAAATCTCCACCCAGATCCCAGAGTAGTTCTCGTTTTACCTGTTTAAACCCGAATGTGGAATGTCTGTCCAGGACCGTGATTGGACAAGCTGGAGCTGCGGTGTACAGGTAACGAGCTGGGGGGGTGTGTCAAAACCAGGAGTGGATCGAACCGCTATGCGATGGGAGTCTTGCTTCCATCCCTGCAGCCCCTCGCTAAGAATCCAGTTTATCAATGCGTTTTAATTGTGGATTAATAATCCTTTTTTTTTTGTCCTTCCAGAAGCACATAGTGAGCATCACAGGCACGGTTTCTTAAACCACCACACAGGTGAGGGGCTAACTGATCAGGGATTGCACTTACTGGACCCATTTTCAACCATTTCTACATGTTATGTCCTATATCCTATCTATGTATGATAGACAACTTGCTTTCTGTCTAACTTTTTTTGTAAATGTATTTAACCATAGAGACATGCATACTGAATATATAACTGCTAATTAGAGTGGTATTTTTATTTATTATTATTAGTTTATTTAGCAGACGCCTTTATCCAAGGCGACTTGCAGAGACTAGGGTGTGTGAACTATGCATCAGCTGCAGAGTCACTTACAACTACGTCTCACCCGAAAGACGGAGCACAAGGAGGTGAAGTGACTTGCTCAGGGTCACACAGTGAGTCAGTGGCTGAGGTGGGATTTGAACCAGGGACCTCCTGGTTACAAGCCCTTTTCTTTAACCACTGGACCACACAGCCTCCCAAGGACTCCATGAAAGGACCACAGTGTGTAGATGTGGTGTTTGTGTCCTCTCTCCCTCTCTGATTGGTCTCCTGTATCGTCTCTGCAGTGTATGTTCTTACGGCAGTGCTGGCAGTGGTGGTGATGATGATGACACTGGTCATGGGGCTGATCTTCATCCGTCTCAGGAAGGCGCGAGAGTGCCATCTGCTGGTCGACGACAAAGAGGAGCTGCTACCTTCCTCCAAGAGCGAGAAGGCCTAGGTGGCAAAAACAACACCCCTGTTTCATCTCTCCTTGCTTCCACACTCTCTTTCTCTAAACCTTCCTTCTCGCTTCACTGCCCTACCACCTTCTGTAACTCCATCACAGCCCTGCCCTCCTTCAGGGCAAGCTACAGGGGCCACCCACAAGCCTGAATAAAGAATATCCTGTGCAAACGTTTCTAAACTTGTGTGCTTCAGTTTTCACAGCACATAAGCCTAAGGTAGTAGGTTAGTAAATGGTACGGTAATACATGTATCTGTCCAGCAGGTGTCACTGTTGTGCTGTGTGCCCTGACTGACCCCAAGAGGGTAGCACAAAACTAATTTTGAATGTGGAACCAGAGTTGTTTTGTCAATCCTCATTGAGGAAGGTCTTGTTTTTAACTCCTGTAGAATGATTTGTAAGAAATGAGAGGGGGTTTGGAAAATGGATTATGAAGTAGATATTGATCATTTGCTATATAATTACAATATAGATAAACAGCTTTGGCAAATCATCCATCCAGGTCACATATTATATAATACAACTGCGCTGTGTTTGGAATTGTCTTTTTTTTTTTTTTTTTTGTAACTTTTATTGACCTATAGTCTCGCTTTTTATTTTAAATAAATGAAGTGTGTTCTTAATTTTACAAGAGTTTTAACAAAAAAAAATGCATTTGTGGCTGGATTTATTTTGTGTGTTTGTGTTTAGTGTAAAAAAAAGGGGGTGTTTTTAAGTATGTGTTGCTGTACAACCATGACAGACCAGTCTGGTTTAATCCACTTCCTCCTCATCTCTCCTCATTCCTGTTCCCTGATCCTTATCTCCCCCCCCTCCTAACTATTTCTTGCCACTGACCTAGACTTGTTAAGGGCTCTTAGCCGCTTCAGTTAACGACATTAGAACCTGCTTGGAGTAAAAACCTGGACCAGATTAGGTCTTGAGGGCCTGGGTTGAGTACAACTGTTCTAAGCTCTTAACATGATGAGGTTTTGATTTGTTTAAAATGTATGTTCCATTTTAAATAAAATGTAATAATCGTTTTTGTGTGTGTGCACTTGTATACAAAGACAAGTTATCTATTTTGAGCTGTGTGTGTGTATATATATGAGCGAGCTAGTAGTTGAGGGGGGAAAAGTACTGAACACCACTTTATTTTGCCAGAAGGGGGTGCTATTGGACGTTTTTCACAGTTTAAACACAGACCGTTTTTGACGTCGTTGCTCAGCTATTTACACGGGGGTGGGGGTAGAAGGGGTTTCCGGAAGATGTCACCCTAAAACTGCTTGCTATTTAGGCCTTCTGCAAACGGGAAGTCGCCATACAGCTATAGATCGTATTGCACTTCTCATTTTTAGCCACGATCAAAGAGCAGTGTAGCTGATCTCTGACTGACTGATAGTTCAAGGTGAGCCGATCTTTTAAATGCACTGTCAGCCACCCGTAACTATTCAACAGTGTGAACAGAAAGTTCAATGACGGGCGTTTTGACTGGGAGTCGTCCCCCCCGCCCCCCGCCCATTGCCTTCAATGTGTTGAGAAAGATTTTGAAGTCGAAACATTTGCCAATTAAAGTATTGCCTTAATTGCATATCCCGAAGCCGTCTCAGTCCTTATGTCACCAAAATTATAAAATGTTATTAAAACGGGTTTTCGGTTCAGCATTCCTGTAAAACCAACCCACCAGGTTCAAATAAGGGTTACATTTTAAGTAAGTGAACGCTCTGGTTGGAATGAAAACCAACAGCCGCAATGCGTCCCCAGGACGGGGCTTGGGAAACCCCGATGTTGAGGCTGTAGCTGGTGTTTGAGTCACTGGCGACTCTTTATCGGGGGTAATCTGGCTACCTAGGGGACTATGCTGCTGTGAAACACAATAACAAGTTTTAGAAGACAGGAGGGAGGGGTAGGGGGATTTTAACAAGTTCTTGAATGAGGCACTGAAATTGCTAAAATTATCTTATTTCCCGGCCGGCCAGAAATGAATTATTTCTCTCCGCTTGCTTGCCAGCTCGGACTGTTCCAGCACAATACTTTCTCTAAACAACGGAAAGAAAAGGACGTGGTGATAAATATCGCAGTTACCCTCTGTTTAAACGCGTGGGAGTCCAGCCAGCCTACAGAAACCGAGCCCTGCGCAACTGCCGGCCAGTTCCACTCTGGAGCATTCGAATTGGAACCTGCCATCTGTAGCACACACTTTTTAGGCAACGTGTTGGGGTGTGGATGCTACCTCTACTCTTAACTGCCTTTTAAGAAGCGTTTAATTAATCCATTCAGTGATGTGTTGATTTCAAAACAATAATCTGTCCTTCCCTCACCTTTACAATGGAGTACATTTTTTTTATTGACAGGTTAGAAAGGTCTTTGAAAAGCTTCCGATCAGCTTTTCAAAGAGTTATTTTTACCTGCCTGGAATCATACCCTAGAGAAAACTTGATAACCCCGCAATGATATTTACTTTAGATAAACCATCTTGTCCTTTTTTTCTATCTCCTTTAAAAACATGTTTGAGAACAGGCCGAAATCACTTCTGCGAAGAGGGGTTTTTTAAAAAAAAATGTATTTATTTATTTTTTTTAGCCATGAAGCTATTTACAACAGAAGAAAAATTTTTCAACACTAGACTTTTTTTTTTTTTTTTTAAATCCTTCAAACTACCTATGATGTCACCACTTTAGCCCGAGGGGAAAAGGGGGGGGGGCGGTTGGGCTATGGCTGTAATTGACCTCCCTCAGCTAAAATTGAAACCACTTGCGAGTATTCTCTGGAGGGAAAATCGAACAGCTTAAAGTCTCTCCAGTTCCCACGACACCGAACGAACTTTATCCATTCCGAACCCAGTCTGACTGCAATGGCTATAAAAGGAAAACCGGCTCAGACAGCTGTGCGATAGAACCCAGTATTGCTCTAAAAGGACAGAGAAGACAGTTCTTGAATAGAAACTAGGAATTATAAAAACGTGTATGAAATGGAAAACAGTTTAACGGGCTAATTTAAGGTATACGAGGGTCTCAGTGGCTAGACTAAGGAATTATTTTTATTTAGCAAAGGCTATTTTTACGTGTTATCATGTACAGGCACTGAAAAACATATTTTGAAAAGAATACGACGCTTTATTGGGGATTCAAAAAAAAAAAAAAGCCTGAAACGCGATTGGTCGTTCACGTCTCTAAAAATGACGTCATAATTATCTTTCGGTATCTTTAGAATCTTTAATATATATTATAAAAAAAAAAAAAGCCTGAAACGCGATTGGTCGTTCACGTCTCTAAAAATGACGTCATAATTATCTTTCGGTATCTTTAATATATATTATAAAAACAAATGACTAAACTATGCGGCAGCGCCCCCTGGCTTTGCATGGCTTCCATCCTATACCAGGGTTACAATTTTGTTCAATGGCTTTCAGCACCCCGACTTTAAAAAGTGTTCCAGTCTCACTGTACCAGTCTTGATATGTTATTTATGATTTATTTCTTAGCAGACATGTCTTTGTAAATTAACCCAGTCAGCTCCAATTACTGAAAACACAGAAAACAGGAGGCACTTTTTTACACAGAGAATCGTGGGAGTCTGGAACCAACTCCCCAGTAATGTTGTTGAAGCTGACACTATAGTTGAAGACACATTGTTCGAAACGTCCTGAACTTTGACACTACATCCGTTTTATGAACATTTTGTACTTTTATTTTTTTTTAACACCTTTAAACACACCGCAGTAGTTAAACAATCTGAAATGTAATTTCCTGTGGGCTGAGTAAGACACCAGCAGTGACGTGTGACGCCAGTAAAAGTGTGTTTCCAATTACAAACCTGGCTCATCTCACCAGCTCAGCAAATTCTCTGTGTTTTATTTTTGTACTTTTGTATTCCCCCCCTGTTACCGGTTGTTAATTTGCTGTGTCTCTCTCGAAGCTCCAGTGCTTAGTCACTGACTGTCAGTGAGGTGGGGGGTCTTGAGGGTGTCTGAGGCGCTGGAGAGAGAGAGAGAGAGAGAGAGAGAGAGAGAGAGAGAGAGAGAGAGAGAGAGATTGATTAACAGCATTATTAATATTTAGCAGTCAAAGCGACTTACAGACACTAGGGGGTGAACTATGGTTCATCAACTGCTGCTGCTGCTGCTGCAGAGTCACTTGCAATAGGACCTTGTTTGTTTTATGTCTCAGCAGAAAGACGGAGCACAAGGAGGTGAAGTGACTTGCTCAGGGTCCCACACACAGGGAGTCAGTGGCTGAGCCCCCTTTCTGGCCTAATGTGTTCTGTTTCGTTTGTATTTTCTACACCATTGATTTCTGGATCGATTCCTCCGCTGTTCTTGCACTGTCACCAGCCAGCGGTCGTCTCCACAGGAAACTGGCTCCCTGTAACCTGTGATCCCTCCCGTACAGGAAAATGTTTAGTTTCCTGTTGACCCACATTGTGAGATTTGTCCTGGCGCCCTGTCGGGAATCTCATTGCTTTGCTGCAGGGGAGGAAAAAAGACTCCGACTGCATAACAGTTTCGCCCATTCCAGGTTTTAATACAAGCCACAGGGTGTAGAGAAGCTCAACTGTGTGTGTCTTATTAAACTCACAGTGGTTCAAAAAGTGCTATTGAATGGGAGTCTTATTTCCATCCCTGATTGTTAATCAGCAGGGATGCAGTGCAGTCACGACGTTAAGAGAGAGGGGGGGACCTGAAGGCAACGCTGTCTGAATTTGTGTTTGCAGTTACTCTGAGCAGGTCTGGTTTCTGTAGCCCAACGTTGAGCTAACTTGCTTCCCAAACTCTTTCCACATGTGAGATCCAGGAGTCTGGGAGACAGTCAAACCTCTTAACAAATCAGCCAGGATAAACTGTCTGGAGTGAGCTGGCATGTGTTTGAAGTGGCTATGAAGTGTGTGTCTGTGTCTGTGTGCGTGTCTCTATACAAAGCTGTACAGACTCAAAGACTCTCTCTCTCTCCATTTTTTTTGCTAACACTGCAGGTATTGAGGAATTGAGCAGTTACTTATTTCCTGCCTGTCTGAGGGAGTTATCAGTAAAAATAGGAAGACAAGAGCCCTCGCTTTTCAGTTGAGTTGTTGAGAAAGAAACATTCATATATTGCTTAAACGATGCCTGTCTGTCTGTTCTCTTAATAGACTACACACTGTGACACATCCTCACATCTCATGTTTATACTATTATTATTACTTATTTCTTAGGAGACGCCCTTATCCAGAGCGACTTACAATTGTTACATGATATCACATTATTTTTACCTACAGTTACATTATTTTTTTACACATTATTTTTACATGCAATTACCCATTTATACAGGTAGCTTTTTGCTATGAATTTGCAATGCTTATCTCCTTCTTTCGCTATGCTTTTATTTTTTTTTTTTGCTACAGGGTAATACTTTATGATCTGTCTATTGAGAACACTCAAACAAGAAACCAAGACAACGTCTCAACCGAGTGTGTCAGCAGTTGTGTTCAATTCAAAAATGTGTTTCTTTCAAAGCTGCACGCTAATGGATGTGCAAACTCTGGTTAATATGATTGAGATTCACGGAGTTACTTCGATAGAATCACTTTGACTATTTGCAGTGGAGCGGTTTCTTTGGAATTGATGATGAAGGATTTCTGTCTGTGTCTCTCAAAAGCCCACCCCCTCCCAAGTCTGTTAATAAATAATTCCCACAGCAACCCCCCCCTTCCGAATCAAGCAACGCATTTTCTGCTCTTGGTAGATGTATGACCCCACATCTCTGCTGCTTCCTCAGCATACAGGAAAGCTGTGCATGTTTTTTCTAGCTCTCTGGACTGAGAAATTAACAGGGAAGGAGCAGCTCCACGATAATGAGACATAATGGGACATAATGGGACGAGATTTTTCTAAAGAAACATTGGAGCTGTCTTTAAAATATTAGGGGAAAGGGGTCTAGTTTGGGTTAATTGAGCCAAGAGAAATGGGCAGGCTTGAGGCACGGAGACTGAACTGCTCCCTCCCTCCCTCACCCCCTAAGAGAAAGGGTGCTCCCTCCAGTCCAGGGCAGGCTTGAGGCACGGAGACTGAACTGCTCCCTCCCTCCCTCACCCCCCTAAGAGAAAGGGTGCTCCCTCCAGTCCAGGGCAGGCTTGAGGCACGGAGACTGAACTGCTCCCTCCCTCCCTCACCCCCCTAAGAGAAAGGGTGCGCCCTCCAGTCCAGGGCAGGCTTGAGGCACGGAGACTGAATTGCTCCCTCCCTCACTCACCCCCCTAAGAGAAAAGGTGCTCCCTCCAGTCCAGGGCACGGAGACTGAACTGCTCCCTCCCTCCCTCACCCCCCTAAGAGAAAGGGTGCTCCCTCCAGTCCAGGTCAGACTAGGAAGCTGGTTCAAACCCAGGTCCCAGTCACTTATAGTGAGGTCACTGACTGGCTGGCAGTGTGGTGTGACCATTAAACCGTTCCCACAGACCCCGGGTGTCGCAGAGTTTAGTGCCCCATTGGAAACACAAACATAGCAAAGAGAGACGGCTGTGTTAACAAAATGGCAGCCGCTGAGCGAATCCTGTACACCACGTTGCCAAGGAATCGGACTCGAGGCGAGGGCTCGGGGCTGTGTTATGAATAGCGTTTGCCAGATTGGGCCGGTTCACGTCAGTGTGGCTTGTATTTTTTTTATTGTCCGTGAAAAAAATGTCTTTGAGCGGGTATCTGATATTTAGGCTGTTCTTTTGACATTTATGTGGGTATTACATTTCCAAATACGCTGTTCTCAATGCACTAACCACTCTGCTAAACGTATGCGTGCGTGTGTGTGTGTGCCTGCGTGCGTGTGTGTGTCAGTGCCTGTGTGTGTGTGTGTGTGCGTGCGTGCGTGCGTGCGTGCGTGAGAGTGTGTCAGTGCCTGTGCGTGTGTGTGTGTGTGTGCGTGCGTGTGTGTATGTCAGTGCCTGTGTGTGAGTGTGTGTGTGCGTGCGTGCGTGCGAGTGTGTCAGTGCCTGTGCGTGTGTGTGTGTGCGTGCGTGTGTGTGTCAGTGCCTGTGTGTGAGTGTGTGTGTGCGTGCGTGCGTGCGTGCGTGTGTCAGTGCCTGTGTGTGTGTGTGTGTGTGTGCGTGCGTGTGTGTGTCGTGTGTGCGTGTGTGTGTGCGTGTGTGTGTGTCAGTGCCTGTGTGTGTG
>CM060302.1:3247462-3494962 GCA_030684275.1 Acipenser oxyrinchus oxyrinchus
TTTTTCTAAGGAGGTTGTTCTCTGAACTGCTTTGAATTGAATCAGCTGCCAGTCCCAAAGCACAATATTAGCGGAATACAAAATAAATGTTTATCAGTGAAGCTGCAGGATCTGAAGCGATAAAGAATAACCATTGGTCATTGGGTTAAAAAGGGAAACGTTTGATGCCTCGGATTACGCCGTCTGCAAAGGTATGTGTGTGTTTGGTATTTTATTATTATTATTATTATTATTATTATTATTATTATTATTATTATTATTATTATTATTATTATTATTATTATTCATGAAGTACTAGAATCGAAGATACTTTATGTGATATTTGATGCGGTAGTTTGTTTGAATGCAATATATATTCTTAAACCCAACAACGTTAGTCTGTAACACTTGTTTTCCAGTTGATTTTACTAGTTTAAATGATATTCGTGGCTTAGGTATAGGTTGAGTGTGATATTTACTTTTATATTAGATCGAAAACACCAAAGCCTTGTTCAAATCTGCGCGAAACCCAACGTTAAAAATGCTGTATATCGATTCCTTACTACAAAATAACGTGGAACCCGCCGTCACCTTGTTTCTAAGCTTTTTTGGGTTTGGTTTTGTAAATTATACAGGATCACTGGCACGATCTGTTAACTTTGTAACCCATTTCAAGAAACCTAAAGGGCTATTTTTGCCATTTGTTTCTTTAATTTTCTCAGACAGCCCCTGTCCTCGTCTTCAGATTAGAAAAACACACCTTGTTTTTTTTAATCAATGATAAAGATTATGACATTACAATGTGACGTACTGCCTGAACCAAATACGGTATCTTTTTTAAACATAACGGAATTCGAGTTCCATGCACGCGAAGTAAATTTTAAATTTATGAGAAGGTGCACGAGATGAGGTAACGGTCTCTTTGAATAGTGCTTTACTGGGCTGAGATAAACACGACTCTATATATATATATATATATATATATATATATATATATATATATATATATATATATATATATATATATGAGAGAGAGGTATGGAACTGCACAATATTTTATTTTTATTTTTTTGAGTCTTGAACGTCTCCCACGTCAGAAAATGAGTTAAAAAACAGACTTCTTAAATTATACTTCTAAATGAATTCCAGGGGACAGTATTTGCCTTGGCATAAAACCGACACGTCAAGTCACTGTTATGCAACCTCGAGTCCTTTTTATTAAATATAAACGTGAAATTATACAGTACAGTAGAACGTCTTTTCAGTTATGTGGTAAAAATGAAACATGGGCACATACATACACCTACTGTACATACATAATGTAATACTGTCATTGCATCGTATAGTAATGAAATGTCAATTGATTAAAATTACACATTTATTATTATTATTACAAAAGAAATCATCTAAAAGTTTAAAGTAAGCTGATAAACCGATAAATAACAGTAATAAAAATGGTCGATACTTAATCTTTTATTAATATTGAACGTAGCACAGTCGTGCACATTTTATGCTCAAATATAATTCCTTCCACAGTTGGCCAATTTTTTTCAGACTTGCACGGTGCTCCTCAAAGAGGCTAGTGTTGGTGATTTCGAGATTTAGGGGCGTGTATACAAACTGGACTGTCAAGGAGGTCTGACAGAGCAGCGGGCGGAATAGCCAGAGACACAGAGGTCCATGTTAGTGTGTTTCTGTGGTCTGAGATCAGGTACAGTCAGATTCACTCTGGAACTCATCCAGGGTTTGTGTCATGGAACTGGAATCTTACATCATTTGCATTCTTTCGTCTGATTGGCTAAGAAGACTTTTGGCAGTTTGGTTCGGGAATCCCCCTCCCGCCCCACCCCTCCTTGAGCCCAAGTAATAGACTGGTGATAGACTCTCCCTCCCAGTCCTTCTGAATTAGTAGGCTCGTAAATTGATCCTGTTTTGAAGACTATGCGTGTGAGATAGATGGTTTCTTTACCTGTAAAATCTCCTGCCAGTACAGTAGACTCTAACCCCAACCAATCCGGGACAGACTTGAGACAGCCCCCCGACCCTGAGCATGCTGGGATGCCCTGTACCTTTGAGTCTGACAAATGGACTTGAGAATCCACTGTGTTTGTGAATGTCGAGCTAGCTTCACCCCATTTTTAAAAATGTATTCTGGGGATGGAAATAAGACTCCTGTTGCACAGCAGTGTCGCCCATTCCAGGTTTTACTACCAGCTTGATCAGCCCCAGTGTGTCTAGCTAACAAGCTCAGGTGTGTCTTATTAAACTCCTAGTGAAACCAGGAATGGATCAAACTGCTGTGCAGCGGGAGCCTTATTTCCATTCCTGAAAATGATTAAACAGCAATACGTCTGTAGGTTTACCAAGAGGAGCTATTCACCCAGCTATAAGGGAGGAACAATTTATTTCAACATTAAACTCCTGGCTCCTGGTCATTTCAATATTAATAATAATATACTTCATTGAGGGGAGTTCTGAACCCCAGGACTGGGTGCAGCAGCAGCAGCAGCAGCAGCAGGGCTAGTGTGAGTTTGTAACCCTGCTCAAACTCCTGGCTCCTGATCATTTCAATATTAATAATAATAATAGACTTCATTGAGGGGAGCTCTGAACCCCAGGACTGGGTGCAGCAGCAGCAGCAGCAGGGCTAGTGTGAGTTTGTAACCCTGCTCAAACTCCTGGCTCCTGATCATTTCAATATTAATAATAATATACTTCATTGAGGGGAGCTCTGAACCCCAGGACTGGGTGCATCAGCAGCAGCAGGGGTAGTGTGATTTTCAAACCTAGCTAGCCCCTCACACAGGGTTATTTTTATCAGTGGGCATAGACACACAAACAGAGGGCTGTCTCCTGGAAATAGGGTGTGCCGACTCTTCCATTTCTGTCATGTGTTGGCGCTTGTAAGCAGCTTTATTGCTCTTTCAAGAGTCAGTTTTGCAACCTTCCCGTACTTTTCTAGGCCTCCAGAGAACTCTACCATTGTTCTCCAAATCTGACTCAATCTCAGTACAAAACAAGCATCACTGCCCCCCTTAATTCCCATGCATACAGCCTCCCTGCTTCCCAGTCCCTCAGCTTTAACCACTAGAGCCACACTGCTTCCCTCCCTCCCAGTCCGTCCTCAGCTCTAACCGCTAGAGCCACACTGCTTCCCTCCCAGTCCCTCCTCAGCTCCACTAGAGCCACACTGCTTCCCTCCCTCCCAGTCCCTCCTCAGCTCTACACACTGGAGCCACACTGCTTCCCTCCCTCCCAGTCCCTCAGCTCTATCTACCAGATCCACACTTCCCTACAACCGCCCGTCCCTCTCTGTCTCTCTGAGTTTTAGAGTTCCACACTGTAGACTCTGTGTGGTTTGTTGCTGCACGCAGTTTCTGATTAGCCATCTCAATAGCGATCCTGTTTGTCAATACTTTCCACACAAAGCAGGCAGACGGGAACCTTTGTCTTTTGCACAGTGACTTGTTGTCTAATATGAACAAGCAAACCCACTAAAAACAGAGCAAAGAGACAGAGACAGAGGGCGTGCGGCTGGTGTTTTGTCCTGTAGGAAGTGCAAAGCTCATCTAGCAGAAGAGAACAATCAGTCCTTTTGAAATGCAGCCTGTGCTATTGCTGTATCAGTGCCCTGCGATTTCTATAATTGCTGGTATTGTCAACGTCTCTGTTTTTAGTCCCTTTCCTTTTTTAAATGACTTTTGAAACTGTCGTGATAGGAGCAAGAACAGAAAGAACTGGGTTTCTGGGAACCAGTTTTGTATTTTTTGGCCTCGGAGTACAATTGAAGCTGTCATTTTGTTTTGGAAAATTCAAATACTTTCAGAAGAATACACAGCAGTTTACATGTCCTTGTGTTAAAAGGAAAGGTAAAGCTAGCTATAAGAAACTAAGTCAGGTAGACAAACATTTGTCTGCTTGATTTAGTTCTACTTCATATGGCAGTGCCTTAATTTTGATAGTCATTATTTTAGTGGTGCCATAGGCTTGATTTGACTATAATCCTATAAGACACACCTGAGCTTGTTGCACATACACAGGGGCTAATAAAGCTCATAGTAAAACCTGGAATGGGTAATACTGCTATGCAGTAGGAGTCTTATTTCCGTCATTGTAGCGCCGTCGGGTTGGGGAAGGCTTCTGAATTAGTGCCATGTGTATTTAATTGAATCCGCCCTGAATTTGGGCAGAAAGTTCTGTACGGGAGGGGGTTAATTTGACCCCAGATTCACCTTAGGATTTGTTTTCCAGATGTGCTCCCATCTGAATTGGCACCCCCTCCTAAAACCACAGCCCTGAGGCAAAGGGGAACAGGGGGAGGGGAGGGGAGGGGGATTGGAGAAAACGTTGGCCACAGACTCCATCCTGGAATTTTTGGAATTTGGGGAATTTCACAGAATGTGATTCCGGAGCCACAGAAGAGCACTGAGAATTGCTCAACGACGTTCCTGTCTTTTGCCTCAGGATGGCTGTGACGAGGATGGCTGTTTTCTGTAGGTTTTGGCAGCCCAGTCTAATGCTGAAATATACACTATTACAAAATGATCTTCAGTGGCTCTGAATGTACTGAGTGATTTCAAGGGTTTACAGCTACTAGGGTGTATTTTTTTGGTTTGGAATCTAGGGGGTGGGGGTCAGAGGTTATCTGGGGTCAGGGGTCGTGGTTTAGGGAGGGGGAGTGTAGAGCAGATTTATTACCTCTCTCTGTGCGACACAAATCTTAATGACCTCGTTATCGCCAGATGGATGGCAGTAATTGATTTTGAAAAATTCTGCTGCTGCTGCACCCAGTCCTGGGGTTCAGAGCTCCCCTCAATGAAGTCTATTATTATTAATATTGAAATGATCAGGAGCCAGGAGTTTGAGCAGGGTTACAAACTCACACTAGCCCTGCTGCTGCTGCTGCTGTTGCACCCAGTCCTGGGGTTCAGAGCTCCCCTCAATGAAGTCTATTATTATTAATATTGAAATGATCAGGAGCCAGGAGTTTGAACAGGGTTAGAAACTCACACTAGCCCTGCTGCTGCTGCTGCTGCACCCAGTCCTGGGGTTCAGAGCTCCCCTCAATGAAGTCTATTATTATTAATATTGAAATGATCAGGAGCCAGGAGTTTGAGCAGGGTTACAAACTCACACTAGCCCTGCTGCTGCTGCTGCTGCTGCACCCAGTCCTGGGGTTCAGAGCTCCCCTCAATGAAGTCTAGTATTATTATTAATATTGAAATGATCAGGAGCCAGGAGTTTGAGCAGGGTTACAAACTCACACTAGCCCTGCTGCTGCTGCTGCTGCTGCTGCACCCAGTCCTGGGGTTCAGAGCTCCCCTCAATGAAGTCTAGTATTATTATTAATATTGAAATGATCAGGAGCCAGGAGTTTGAGCAGGGTTACAAACTCACACTAGCCCTGCTGCTGCTGCTGCTGCTGCTGCACCCAGTCCTGGGGTTCAGAGCTCCCCTCAATGAAGTCTATTATTATTAATATTGAAATGATCAGGAGCCAGGAGTTTGAGCAGGGTTACAAACTCACACTAGCCCTGCTGCTGCTGCTGCTGCACCCAGTCCTGGGGTTCAGAGCTCCCCTCAATGAAGTCTATTATTATTAATATTGAAATGATCAGGAGCCAGGAGTTTGAGCAGGGTTACAAACTCACACTAGCCCTGCTGCTGCTGCTGCTGCACCCAGTCCTGGGGTTCAGAGCTCCCCTCAATGAAGTCTATTATTATTAATATTGAAATGATCAGGAGCCAGGAGTTTGAGCAGGGTTAGAAACTCACACTAGCCCTGCTGCTGCTGCTGCTGCTGCTGCACCCAGTCCTGGGGTTCAGAGCTCCCCTCAATGAAGTCTATATTATTATAATTGAAATGATCAGGAGCCAGGAGTTTGAGCAGGGTTAGAAACTCACACTAGCCCTGCTGCTGCTGCTGCACCCAGTCCTGGGGTTCAGAACTCCCCTCAATGAAGTCTATTATTATTAATATTGAAATGATCAGGAGCCAGGAGTTTGAGCAGGGTTACAAACTCACACTAGCCCTGCTGCTGCTGCTGCTGCACCCAGTCCTGGGGTTCAGAGCTCCCCTCAATGAAGTCTATTATTATTAATATTGAAATGATCAGGAGTCAGGAGTTTGAGCAGGGTTACAAACTCACACTAGCCCTGCTGCTGCTGCTGCTGCTGCTGCACCCAGTCCTGGGGTTCAGAGCTCCCCTCAATGAAGTCTATTATTATTAATATTGAAATGATCAGGAGCCAGGAGTTTGAGCAGGGTTACAAACTCACACTAGCCCTGCTGCTGCTGCTGCTGCACCCAGTCCTGGGGTTCAGAGCTCCCCTCAATGAAGTCTATTATTATTAATATTGAAATGATCAGGAGCCAGGAGTTTGAGCAGGGTTACAAACTCACACTAGCCCTGCTGCTGCTGCTGCTGCTGCTGCACCCAGTCCTGGGGTTCAGAGCTCCCCTCAATGAAGTCTATTATTATTATTTGTTTGAGGAGGGTAATAAGCTGTCATACAGTCCAGGAAGGTATGAAAAAACATACAAAAAACAACAACAAACCAACCAAGGTAAATATATAGGACAGCCATGGGAAAAGCATGGGGGAGAACTACAAAATTACTTTGCAAATGTACTACTGTGTTTATAATATTACATTTCAACACATCTTTTTTCTTTTTTCCTATTTCTCAGGATTCCTGGTCGTGATTTTTTTTCCCATCATGCCTGAGTGGGCGAACCGACTCGGTGAAAAAAAAGCCAGTAACCAAGGTGAGAGTCGAGCCCACTTTGGGTTCACTTCCCCTGTTTCCATCAGCCAGGGTAAAACTGCTCACAAGTGTGCGCGCTGAGAACTGCTCCAGACTCTTGTAGCACGTTGACAAGTCCTGCAAAAATGTTAGAGTTTAATTCCTAACTGTAACTAATTCTTGACTACTTAACTCCTTAACTACTGAGCGCTCAGTAGCACTGAATCTTGAAAATACTAAAAGAAACTTAATAAATTCAGCCTGAGCTGGATGTCCTGCAATGTTTAGAGGAAAAACAATCTCTTTCTCCTGACTGAGCAAAGATGTTCCTTAGTTGGCTAAGGAACTGCATGTTGGGATGCATGTAGCGTGTTACCCCTCTAGTCCATAGTGGTTTGTTTTATTTTTTGACAAAGTTTCAATGCAAAGACTTTATCAGACTTGAAACAGCAGGGCGGATTTTGAAATCGGATTCAAAATACAAGATTTGACGTCGATGCCTCCTTTTGGAAACAAACGTCCAGCTATTTGAATAAGACACAAGCACTGCACAGAGGAGAGAGGACGGAGAGAGAGGAGGAAAGGGAGGAGGAGGAGAGGGGGAGAGGAGAGGAGGAGGGGAGAGGAGAGGAGAGGAGAGGAGGAGGAGGAGAGGAGGAGGAGAGGAGAGGGAGGAGGAGGGGGAGAGGAGAGGGGGAGAGAGGAGGAGGAGAGGGAGGGGGAGGAGAGAGGAGGAGGAGGAGGAGGAGGAGAGGAGGGAGGAGAGGAGGAGGAGGAGAGAGGAGAGGAGAGGGGAGGAGAGGGAGAGAGAGGAGAGAGGAGGAGGGGGAGAGGAGAGGAGGAGAGGAGGGGGGGAGAGGGAGAGGAGGAGGGGAGAGGGAGAGGAGGAGGAGGGGAGGAGGGAGAGGAGAGGAGGAGAGAGGGGAGGAGGAGGAGAGGAGGAGAGGAGAGAGGAGAGGAGGAGGAGAGGAGGGAGGAGAGAGGAAGAGAGGAGGAGAGAGGAGGAGGAGGAGGAGGTAGAGGAGAGGAGAGGGGAGGAGGGATGGGAGGAGGAGGAGAGGATACACACACACAGTGTTCGGTATTTAAAGCCAAAACATTTTCCAATTAACATTTTTAATAATAAACAAGTAAAACGCCATGACCTACATCTGATATGTGAAAATGTAACTGTGATGTACAGACAGGAGTCTGTGCACAGGTGCAGAAAGCGTTCTTTGCCTGGTGCTGAAAGAGGGGCTAGTGTGAAACTGAACTGCATTCCAACGAACACACGAAACATTCTCTTTGAACCGTTGCTTACAACTTAACTGATACAGTGAGCGTTTTGATGGGGAGCAAGATTGCAGCTGCTGACACTATAAAGGTAATACGCATTTCTTTCAACGATAGCAAGTATTGAAAAAAGGAAATGAAATTAATTGCCCTAAATGCTATTCTTCCATTACCCTAACCCTAATGTGAAGGTTGCTCTGTGTGTGTGTGTGTTGAACTTAAGAACTGATTTAAATCTTACGCTCCGTATTCAAATTCTCTCAGTTGGCCGGTCGCTAAAAGACCTGGCCTTTTTTTCCACACCTTTTTTTTTTTTTTTTTCTCCCTGATTCTGATCAGCTAAGGAATGTCCTAACCAAGTTTGCTGTGGATTTGAACAGCTCTGTCGACTTGTGCACACGGCTGATGGTGATTTGCCTATTAAGAGCTTGATTTCAGATTGAGAAACCGTCAAAGATTTCAAAGTAACTGTACGAGAACAGGAAGCTGACCCCCCTCCTCCCTCCCTCGCTCTCTCTCACTCTTGCTCTCTCTCTCTCTCTCTCTCTCTGACTGAAATAATTATCATTCTACCAAAGATGAGAGACGGACGTACAGATTAAGGTAGGACAATGACAGGTTGAAGTGTTCTCTAGTGACTTTTAAACCCATTAGCAATGCTTTATTTAATATAATACCTAGACTAGATCACTGTAGACTATTTGGCTTGTTTTGTTGTTCTGGTTTTTGTTGTAGACTTTCATTACAGAGCGTTATGTTCTTTGTTTTCGTGATGTGTCTTGGGGTCTTGTTACACCATGTGGGTTGCAGAGAGAAACTGGGTGATTAGTGGTTGAACTAGGAACAGGTAGCTTTGACTGGTTTTGAACTGGTTTCGTTTTTGTGGTATACTGGTACGTCCTTTTATGAGAACTTTTTAAAATTCTTCTGATGTACTGGGGTGCACAATATCCCAAAAACAGTACAAGTTCATGTAAATTTATCGCTATGATCACAATATATAATATTTAAATGCTGAACGATATTCTCTCCTATAGTTTTTTTTTAATCGAACTTTACACTAAAATAGATTTGCTAGTTGTCTGTTTGTAACCGTCTTCCAGAGCCTGCTGTGGATTGTATGAGGCCTTGTTGACAGTCCAGTTGGTTTGCATTCCTCCTCAGTGTAGCTTTTTTCCAACTCCAGGCAAGTCCCTGGGAACAGAGAGCTGGGTTTAAATAGAAAGCTTGTACAGACATGTCTTTTTCTTTTTCTTTTTGTGACGGTTTGACTTGTGGGGTGCTGCAGCTCTGTGGTTCTGAGGACAGGGCGCTCACAGAGACAGGAAGCGGCTGACTGTGTTTTTTTTTTTTTTTTTCTTTTGTTCACACCTGTTTCTCCTCCTTCAAAGTCAAATTTTCAAATCTTTCTTTATTTAAGCAGGGTAGAACCCTTGAGATCTCATTCGCGCGGGGGTCGCGGCTGGAGACGTTTCACGTTTTACAAATCGACGTCAAAAGTAGACCAATCATTCAAACAGGACCAAAAAAAATGCTAAAAACAGTAATACTCAATAAAAGCTTAAAAAAAAAAAAAAAAAAAATTAAGAAAAGTAACTGAAAACTCGCTGTTTTAATAAAGTTGCTGCAACGTTGGGCTTCCGATTTCTCCAGAGAGCCTGGTACAGACTGATTCTGCTGTTTCAGTTTGAAAGCTGCACAGTGACTTACAGACGCATGTTCTAAGAACACTGAGACACACACAGTTCTGAGGTCATCCGATTTAAAATTCTAATCTGTGTCGCAGATGATAAGGCCTGTGATGTCTGTAGACAGAGACTAGGTGTGTTTTTAGATCAGGTGTGTGTGGGTGTTGAAATTAATAAATGACATTGTGGTCTCCTGCTGGACTCGGATAGGCAGCTGTGCACCTCTGTGGTTTAATGAACTTCCTGTTAGCAGAAAACTGCAGCCTCTGTGCAATACCAGCTCCTTGCAACGATCCGGGACAGCGCTGGGGAGAGTTTCTGAGTCAAACTGAAATGGCGGCGCTCCTCGAATGAATGAACAAGCTTTGTAGCGTCCTGTTTGATTCTCCAGGGATGGAAATATGGCTCCTATTGCGTAGCAGTTTCACCCATTCTGGGTTTAAACGCAGGCTTGATTCGAGACAGTGTGTTGTTAACAAGCTCAGGTGTGTGTTCTTCATACGTCTCAACTTTTGAAAATACAAAATCGGGAGGGGTGGGGGTGCACTGAATGCATGCTTGCCACAGGACTCCCCTGGGTCCTAAACCCTGCTATGTACAGACAGGGATTGCAGTAATCTGACACCGGCCATATGTAGACATTAAAGGTTTGCTGACATAAGGGCGTTTAACAGTAGAATATGGGAGAAAATCTGTCCCGGTCCAAAATACAGGAGACTCCCGTTTGAATATGGGAGAGTTGACAGGTCCACTTCTTAAAGTCGTAGCAAAATCCAGGAATGGATCAAACTGCTTTGCAGTGGGGGTCTTATTCCAACCCTGTTCTCTTGTTCATGCTTGGCAGACAACATCTGTTGGCAAGAAAATATTTTCCCTAATCGGTACACAGAGGACTCTCCATGAAATTCCCTGCAGCACTGTATAAGGATGAGTGAAATAAACACAGTGGCTCTCTGTCTGTCTATTCTGTTTATGTAACAAACACAATGTGTATTGAGGCATGTTCAAACCTCAATTAAACATGGGGGAGATGGGGGGATAGCTATTCTTAGATTCAGCTTCTGCTTTGAAAAATTCTGCATCGTTTGGAAGAAGTGCGCCTGTATACTTGAGGTTTGCACAGGAAATGGATTTGGAAAGATGTTGAGAAAGACTCCTGTTCGGAACATCACAGAGAGTGGCTTTTTGTCTGCATTTATCACCATTGCATGAATGGCAGTAAGACTCCCGTTGCACAGCAGTTTGATCCATTCCCTGTTTTCCGGAGTTTAATAAGACACACCTGAGCTTGTTACCTACACACACTGGGGCTAATCGCAGTAAAACCTGGAATGGGTGAAACTGCTGTGCAGTCCTGTTTCCATCCCTGGTATTTATCTTTGCATGAAAGTCAGGTGGTACAGAATCTAACCTGTCTGTTTCCTCTGCCCCCAGCTCCCCCTCGCCCCTCCTCTGTTTCCTCTCTGGGTGGTATCACGCCGAATGGCCTCATCCGAGCTGCTGTCCGAGGGAGCTGCACGTCGGTCAACACGGTCTGCTCGACAGCGACCGCCGGTCAGCCTCAGCTCCTCCACCTCCTCCGCCTCCCTGCCGAGAGCCACGCCTCCTTCGGGAGCGGGGGTCCCTGGGGGTCTCTCCCCACGGCAGCACCCCTCAGTACCCCGCCCCCCAGAGCAACGGCAGCGACATCAGCCTGGACCTCACCCCCTTATCCCAGCTGGAGCTGAGGCCGGCAGGGGTCCCCCCCAGACACCCCTCCTCTCCCTGGGCCAGCCAGCAGGAGGACCGCGCCAAGCTGACCAGGGAGGAGAGGGTGGTGCTAGAGATCGTGGAGACGGAGCAGGCATATGTACAGGACCTGAAGAGCATTGTGGAGGTAAGAGGATGGTTAGAAAAATGGTCATTTTTCATTTCCCCTGCCCCATGCTTTCCCATGTGCATTTACCGTAGTTTACTGTAGTTTACCATAGTTTGCAATGCTTATTTTTTTTAATTTTTTTAGTGAGAAATGGTTTTAAGTGGGTTTAAACAATAAATCAAATGTCTTAATAATAAAAAAAAATAATTTTCCCCCGATGTAACCCATCGCTCTGAATGAATTGATCAGAAACAAGGTAGATGGAGTAAGTGAGTCTATCCTTGCTAAATATGCTTCACCATGCTTTGACCTTGGCTCCAGGGATTGCTGTTGTACCCTCGAGAATTAAAAACACCTTTAAAGCTACAGGCTGTAGCAATAAGACTCCTATTGCACAGCAGATTCACCCATTCCAGGTTTTTACTATGAGCTTGATCAGCCACAGTGCGTCTAGCTAACAAGCTCAGGTCTGTGTTATTAAACTGGCTCAAAGTGCTGAGCAATGGGAGTCTTATTTCCATCACTGGGTTTGCATTGTATTCAATTAGTGGTTTCTGTCTTTTTGAAAATTGAACATCTGTGCTCTAAACTGTGGCATATCTGAATACTAATAGTTTTTTTTTTTTTGTACAAAGTGTTTTGTTGTTTTGTTGCAGTCTGTGCCAATATTGCGCAAGACTGCTTCGACCGCTCTCGTGAGAAAACGGAATGACGTGAACACTGCCAATTGAATTAGCATTCGAAACCCAGCGACTGAACTCGCAGTGGAAGAAATGAAACAAACAAAATAAGCACATACCCCGATCCAAAATGACTTCTTGCGTTTTCGTTTCAACCCAGTTTTAGCGACATTCTGTAAAATGTGAAATGTCACTGCAGAAGCAACTACGTAAGTTTTATAAAACGCTTCCTCAAAATAAAACATTCTTAGGAACGAAGTTGCTGTCTTCCAATGCTTTATTTTCCCTTCTACAAATTGACCACAGTATTTCTGCAGAGTATTTTTGCAGTACTGTAACTGTTTTTCATACTGCATATAGAGAAACAACATTTAAAACAGCAGAAATTAAATCTGTTCAAATTAAAATCTACTGAAGGGGATGATTGACTGTCCATGTGTTTGTGTCTAAAATACAACTAAAATATGAGTGAATAATTATTATTATTTATTTCTTAGCAGACGCCCTTATCCAGGGCGACTTAAAATTGTTACAAGATATCACATTATTTTTACATACAATTACCCATTTATACAGTTGGGGTTTTTTACTAGAGCAATCTAGGTAAAGTACCTTGCTCAAGGGTACAGCAGCAGTGTCCCCCACCTGGGATTGAACCCACGACCCTCCTTTCAAGAGTCCAGAGCCCAGAGCCCTAGCCACTACTCCACACTGCTGCCCTAATTGGGGGGTAAGAATGGGGGTGTGTGTGTGTGTCTGTGTGTGTGTGTGGGGGTCTCCGTGTGTGTGTGTGTTTTCGGAGTTTATCAGACTTTGGAAAGGAAATGCTGTGGAATACGGAGGTATTTGGTTTTCCTTTGGGGGTGGAGAGCAGCAGGTCTCAGGAAACAGGCAATTTTTTTACAAATGTCCCATTCTCTATGAGCCTTGAAATTACAGGAGAGAGGGAGGGGGTCAGAGTACGGAGAGATGAGATCGAGGAGAGAGTGGGAGAGGAGCCAGAGTGCGGAGAGGTGAGAGAAGGGAATGACATGACTGAGAAAGTAGTGGGAATAAACTGGGGAAACTTTTACAGATCGAATGATCTAATCTGCCTGGTTTATAATAAACAGAACAGATGCAGGAATGCGTTATCCGCAAACGCACTTGCATTTACCAAAATGAATGTGGATTCAAAACAGCTGACCAATCCTTTTGGTATTGTCAAAGTATTCATTAAGCAGGGATGGAAATAAGACTCCTGTTGCGTAGCGGTTTCACCCATTCCAGGTTTTACTATGAGCTTGATTATCCACAGTGTGTGCAGGTAGCTGTGTCTTATTAATAAACACACAGTGAAACCAGGAATGGATCAAACTGCTGTGCAACGGGAGTCTGATTTCTGTTCCTGTTAAGCCTTCCTTCTCGCATCTGTACTGTGTTTCCTGAATAGCATCCACTTGAAATCCAATTTGAATAGTATTTATTTATTTATTTATTTAAAATACCGACTTCACTAAATTTGATGCGTGCTTTTTGGCAATCGGAAGATGTTGGTGGCACAAAACACAATCTGTTTATTCCTGATCCACCAGCAAAACGTTACGTGCCTCGCTTAAAACCATGTCCCTGTTTCTAGTTAAAGCTGAGACTGGGGAGCAGACTATTGCATTGTGTGTGCAGTCTGGTCTAGTCCAGTACAGTCCAGCACAGTGTTGAGGATCAGCTGTGAACGTCTGGTTTTAATTGGCTCCCTTCAGGGATGATGTCAAATTTACAGTCAGGGAAGGGGAGCGAAGCCCCTTGTTCATGAACCTCAGCCAAATAGGACAGGAAATTGAGGGCAGGTTAAGGGGAGAAGAGGGGGGGAGGTGGGGTTTATAACCCCCTGGGAAATCTTTTGGATAAGGCGGAGGGAGGAGTCAAGAGGCCCTAGGATTAGAGAAGGGGGACGGAGGTTCGATTCCTAAAAATAAAGAAAACTCTCTGACCTACTTTCTAGTTTTCTAAAAGCTCTTTTTTTTATTTAGTTATTTCTTTTTAAACTGAACTTTTTCATGCACTTTTTCCTTTCTCTTAGGGGGGTGAGGGAGGGAGGGAGCAGTTCAGTCTCCATGCCTCAAGCCTGCCCTGGAGTCCCAATTGTTTTTGTTCTCAGATCAGTTGCTGATGGAAACACAGATTTGATCCCAGATTAAAGGCATTAGCCACAGAGTTCTCTGCAGCCTGCCTTTGCCTCTGCTTTTCTGAAGAGATCTGTCTGTCTGTCTGCTCAAGATTAATTATTAACAGATTAGTTCTGCCTAAGGGCTTGGCAACAGAGTTCTGGCAATTTGGAGTAAATGACCGTGACACGCTTGCGATAAACACTACAGCCTACAATTGAAAAGGAAATACCGACTGAGCGGCATGCAATCTTATTTAGAGAACGGGTAAGGGAGGGAGAGGGAAATTCATCTCTCTTTAAAACCCTGCTATTCAGACAAAACTAGAGCGAAACACCTCCATGGTACATAAGTTTATGATTCCTTTGGCCCGTGTCACGCACACACAAATGCTTGAATGCTTTGTTAAAAGCTTCTTAGCTATGTTTATGTTATTAGCCAATAAAAACCACAGGTTTGGAGATTTTTTGATCGTTTTCAACTTTTCTTTTTCTCCAAACGTTCATCTGTAAAGTAAAGTGTAATAAAGCATAGTAAAAGCATAGTAAATCGTGGGTAAACATTGTAAAGCACAGAGAGGTCTGGTAAAGTATAAGGAAGCATTGTAAACCACAGAGAGGTCTGGTAAAGCATAGGGAAGCATTGTTAAGCACAGAGGGGTCTGGTAAAGCATAGGGAAGCATTGTAAAGCACAGAGAGGTCTAGTAAAGCATAGGGAAGCATTGTAAAGCACAGAGAGGTCTGGTAAAGCATAGGGAAGCATTGTAAAGCACAGAGGACTGGTAAAGCATAGGGAAGCATTGTAAAGCACAGAGAGGTCTGGTAAAACATAGGAAAGCATTGTAAAGCACAGAGAGGTCTGGTAAAGCTTAGGGAAGCATTGTAAAGCACATAGACGTATGGTAAAGCATAGGGAAGCATTGTAAAGCACAGAGAGGTATGGTAAAGCATAGGAAAGCATTGTAAAGCACAGAGAGGTCTGGTAAAGCATAGGGAAGCATTGTAAAGCACAGAGAGGTCTGGTAAAGCATAGGGAAGAATTGTAAAGCACAGAGAGGTCTGGTAAAGCATAGGGAAGCATTGTAAAGCAGAGAGGTCTGGTAAAGCATAGGGAAGCATTGTAAAGCACAGAGAGGTATGGTAAAGCATAGGGAAGCATTGTAAAGCACAGAGAGGTATGGTAAAGCATAGGGAAGCATTGTAAAGCACAGAGAGGTCTGGTAAAGCATAGGGAAGCATTGTAAAGCACAGAGAGGTCTGGTAAAGCATAGGGAAGAATTGTAAAGCACAGAGAGGTCTGGTAAAGCATAGGGAAGCATTGTAAAGCACAGAGAGGTCTGGTAAAGCATAGGGAAGCATTGTAAAGCACAGAGAGGTCTGGTAAAGCATAGGCAAGCATTGTAAAGCACAGAGAGGTCTGGTAAAGCATAGGGAAGCATTGTAAAGCACAGAGAGGTGTGGTATATTCCTTAACCTGACAAACGATGGTAAATGCACTTGGGATTATGGTACAAAAACAACAAAAGGTTGTTGTTTTTTTTGGTGTTTGATTGTTTGTTTTTAAATCTAACAAACACAAGAACATAATATGAATTTATGAATGTGAGGTGGCCATTTGGACCATCAATAGCTCCTAGTAGCTAGTTGGTCTAAAAACCATTGTGAAACTATGTTTTAATTTATAGTAATTTTTTTAAACTCATTTACAAGAGTACGGTGCCACAAGGGATTGAGTCAAGAGAGAAAAGAGTGTGAAGACAGTGTTTTTGTACCATTAGCCAGGGTCTAAATACTCCAACAATGCATTGAACCAGAATTCAGCCAGGTGGCCTCCAGCTATGCCTTGAAGCCTGCCGTTTTCCTAGCAGCCTGTGCCCCAGGCCTGTGCACCCTTACTGGGAGGGCTGAGTGAGTCAGGGGGCGTCTGATTCAGAGAGTAGTGGGTAACAGGTCTGAGTAGATGCCTTCTCGTGAGACAGACACTCGAGTGAATTTCCCAAGGCAGAAAAAAAGTAAAACAACACAAGGGGAATGAGAAGTTGACTTAGTCACCTCCTGAGTGTGTGAGTTCTGTGTCTCAGTGTTGACATTGCAGGGTTAGTGTACAGATCAGTGTCAAGGAGCAGAGGGGTAATCTAATTGGGAAAGGAATCTACAAGGAGAGTGTCTCAATATCAGAGCAGAGAGAGAGAGAGAGAGAGAGTGAGGCTCCCCCCCTGATAGATCGGAGGGGCACTGTGAAACCAAACTCTTCTTTAAGGAAGTGAGACAATGAAAGTTTGAATCGGTTCCAAAAATCTGCAGCGGAATTTTCTTTTCTTTCTTCCTTTTTCTTTCTTTCTTTCTCCTTTATTTTTCTCATGTAATGCTTCTTTTTTTCTGTATCTCTTCTTTCTTTCGTTCTCCCTGTATTTTCTTTTTCTCTCTTAATGCTTCTTTTTTCTTTTTCTCCCTGTATCTGCTTGCTTTCTTTCTTTCTTTCTTTCTTTCTTTCTCACAAAGTGCTATGTCTAGGAAATATCCCACCTATCTAATCGTTCTGCTTCTCCGGGTTCACTTTGTACATCAGTTTTCACTCGTCAATTAATTTTCTAAAGAAAATTGAAACCCTGTGTGGCCTCAATAGAGCTGTCTAACATCTCTCTAAGTGCAGCTGGCACACCAGAGTGCAACCGTTAACCTGTCCCCCCTGCAACACCCCCTAGTGGATGTAAAAAACCTACAGGAGTAAATGCTTGACGTGTGACTGGTTTCTTGTTTGTGTTTTCCAGGACTATTTGGGATGCATTATAGACTGCGGAGACCTGCCATTGAAGCCAGATGAAGTCAGTACCCTGTTCTGCAACATCGAAGACATCTACGAGTTCAACAGGCAAGGGCTGGTTTACATGTAGTTTTCCAATAGGTAGACAGGGGGTGCTACAGCGACGCTGTGGTAAACCTTTGATAAGTCAATAGAAGCAACTTTCAAACTTAAAAAAAAACATTGGTTTATATGTAACGAAGAAGAAAAGTCACCGAGAAACTGAAAACTCGCTGTTTTAATAAATTAGCTGCAACGTTTGGGCTTCCGATTTCTCCAGAGAGCCTGGTAGAGACTGATTCTGCTGTTTCAGTTTGAAAGCTGCACAGTGACTTCCAGACGCATGTACAGTTCTGAGGTGGAGTTCAGAAAGAGAGAGAGAGAGAGAGATACTGTAAATAATGAACGATAAACCATAAACTGAAAACACACTATTTTAACAAATACATATATAATTATAATCATGCCCAAACTGCACAAGATGACATGTCTTATACAATAGAAGAGACACCCAACACACTACATAGTAAGTTATGTGAATAGAGTGCAGGTTTTATACGCACAGGCACGCATAAAAGCACCTGTCATTTGAAGGCTCTGGCCTCTCATTCACCTCCTGACTCTGAACTCCAGTGCAGACGGGGGTAGGCTGCGTTGCTTGGGTTGTATTCCGAGCGATTTGTGGGTTTGGCCCTAGCTTTCACATGCGACCGACAAAGCTGTGCGGCCTGGGTGGCTGTGTGTGGGCTCATAGCAGTAATGAAGAGAAGAGGGGAGGGAGGGGGGAGGGGGAAAGCAGATCACAGCTGCCTGGGAACACTCCGCCCTTCTGTCCCCTCTGACTCGCTGGGAAAGCTGGCTGTGTCTTTAATTTAGTTTCATCCATGTTGCTCAAAAACTTCCACCTCCCTCCTCCTTCCTCTGGGTTTGTATTGCATGACAGGGATGGAAGTAAGACTCCTATTGCACAGCAGTTTCACCCATTCCAGGTTTTACTATCAGCTTGATCAGCCACAGTGTAGGGCAGAGCTTCCCAACGCTGGTCCTGAGGACCCCCTGTGTCTTCTGGTTTTCCAACTGAGCTGTCAATTACTTAACGAGACCCTTAATTGAACTAAGAATGTGCTTAATTAGAACCTTTTAATTGTTTTCAGCTTTTAAACAGCTGGAGATTTCAAGTTAACTATACAATTTTATAAGCAAGTCGAAATCGGCAGCTTTTTAGGAGCTGAGAACAATTGAAAAGGTCTAATTAAGAGCATTATTAGTTTGATTTAAGTAATTGAGAGAA
Organism: Acipenser oxyrinchus oxyrinchus; assembly: GCA_030684275.1. NCBI lineage: Eukaryota > Metazoa > Chordata > Actinopteri > Acipenseriformes > Acipenseridae > Acipenser > Acipenser oxyrinchus. The sequence continues at coordinate 3,265,928 of CM060302.1, forward strand.
TCAAAGCCAGCAGACACAGGGGGTCCCCAGGACCAGGGTTGGGAAACCCTAGTATAGGTAACAAGCTTGTTCTTATTAAACTCCAAGTAAAACTAGGAACGGATCAAACTGCAATGCAGTGGGAGTCTTATTTCCATCTCTGCAAGGGAAATTCTTTAGCATGAGAACGTGGAGAATTGTTCGGATAAGCGCTCCACAGGTGAGGGTCGCTGGTGCCGATCGGGTTGATTTATCACTGTTTGAAGAAGCAGCTGCTGGGGTTTGTGTGGATCGATCCACAGTCTCAGAAAATCAGCACAAACCCAAGCAGCTGTTTCTACACTCGTTTCACTTGGAACAGTAAATCAGCCCGATCGACACCAGCGACCCGATTTCTGCGGAGAGCTCGATCAGAATAATCTGCTGTTGCAGCTCAACAAACCAGTAGAGTTTAAGATTCCAAAAGCACAACTAGGTTCGTCCTTAAGCGTAATTATGAGAAACACAAATACACAAACGAGAACCGACTGTCCAAGCTTTGGCTGTACGCTTCGTGGCCAGAAATATTGCTGCGTTCCATCCCGCCCTTACAGATTTATTTTAAAGCAACAGCTCCGATCCGCCCGGTACTCGAGATTCGTTTTGGCAGACGCGCAAGGTACACGATGGAGTAATTTCCGTACCCCCAAGCCAAGCCGTAAAGTAACCCAGTTGCATGATCGTTCACAGATTGATTCTGGGTGGGGGGATGGACAGTCTGACAGCCTCCCTCCGCTATTTCTGTGTTGCGTCGGATTGCTGGCCAAGTCCTTGCACAGCAGGCAGATAATGTATCTTCTTTGAAAAAGACTTTCCCTGTGGGAGCGCCCCTGTTTGACGCTGTTCATAATACACTCAGGGTTTTCTTTTAAGCTTGTCAGAGTATGACGGATTGCTGTTTAGGGGTTTGGATGTCGAGGGTACAGTTGACAACCACATTTGTTTAGTTTGGGAATAAATTGGAACCCCAAGGGGGACATGAGAAGATAGTGAATCACCCGCTGTCTGTCTGGGCTGCCTAGCCCCCAGATCGGAACCCAGGCCTCCAGAGAAAGGTGAACGACAACTAGCCTGCTGTCTCGCTCTCCCTGCCCCACCTTGGCAGGTGCTACGTTACCATAGCGATCTCTGTTCAGGGAGCACGACGTACGTGACATCTGTTTGAACCAAGGCAGCATTGCAGAGCCCAAAATACGTCGTTCATCATCCTTGGCTCTGCTGTTTGGATTTGTTCAAACTGTCTCTGGAGCTCCTCCAGGCTTCACGCTTTCCAAATTTTCTCTCTTTACACATTAGGCTTTGCTGAGACTCGCGTGTTTTAAAACCACGCTCCCCGCTGGCATGCATTACACACACACACACACACACACACAAACACACACCTCTGCATCATTCTACACCCTTGCTGAATGATATTCCATGGCACTGCAGACAGACAGCAGCACTACAGTGGCAATGCAGACAGACACGAGAGTGCTTTTATCAATTTAGAAATGAAAATCCCCCATTGGGCTCTCCAGAGCTCTTAAACATGTCTTCTCTCTAGTTAGTACATCAGAGTAAACTGTAACCTGTCCCCCTTGAACGCTCTGCCCCCTAGTGGATGTAAGAAATGGCACATTTGAGCTGTGTTGCATTTCTTACTGACTTAACCATCCACTACAGTGTTGCAGAGTCTCCATGCGTTTGATCACCAGGACCAGGTTTGACCCCCCCCCCCCTTTCCCTGTTTTGCTTTCTGGCAGCGAGCTGTTGGAGGATCTGGAGAGATGCAGCCATGCAGCGGCCATCGCGGAGTGCTTCGTGGAGAGGGTGAGTGACCGCTGTACCACCGGGTTCAGTCCAGCGAAGCAGCACCAGTTTATGGCGCGGTCGCACTATGGCAGTATTCAATCAAACTGTTTTTTTTTTCTTCTCCATTTCATTTAAATCTTTCTCACGTTTTTCATCCATAACAATACACAGTCAACTCTCTCATGAATACGAACATCGAGAGACCTGCAAAAAAACGTGCCTTCTCAGTAATTCTTATTGTCACTCTAAACGACACCTGCCACTGGTGCTGTTTAAACACGGCTGGCAAAGGTGGGCATGCAGCTACCGCAATAAGACACGACCCCCGATCCACAACCTTGAAACATGTAGGGAATCAACTGTAAAATCAAGGTCAGGACATTCGGTCTAGAGACCAAAATGCTGTCCCTCTTCCTAAATAAGATACCTTTTTGTTTGTAAGTGAACCCCTGGATATCACCATGTCCATTAAAGCTCAAAGTCTAGGAATCGTTTGCCCTTCAATTCTACAGTGTCTTTTTTTTTTGTGTCTATAAAAGCCTCTCTCCATAGAATTTCAAAGGAACGACATCCAACGCTTTGGGCTTTTTCCCACTTTGGCATTTTTTTTTTTTTTCAGTTGTACATACATAAAACATAACAAAAAAAAAAAAAACCAGATTTTTTAAATAAATGGATGTATGATTCAAAAAAATTTCAGAACTTCTGGTGTTGGGGATGAGTTCTATTCCTAGCCTTCCACTGTCCCTTCGTGGTGTAAATATTTTTCAATCTGGGGGTCGGTGTCCTTCTCTTATCTCGAGGGGGGGAGATAGGGGCCGAGACCCGCAGGGCTTTCGGGATGTAGTATTTCAAAGCCAGCTGTCGACTCTAAACGCGAAACTGAATGTGAACTCCACTCTGTACAGCAGAACACAGGACTGATCTGTGGAGTCCAGTAAAAGTTCAAACCATGCTTTGCTGCTTTGCGCTAATTTGTGTGTTTCCTTTCTCTTTGCAGAGCGAAGCCTTTGACATTTATACATTGTACTGCATGAACTACCCCAAGTAAGTCTCTCTCTCTAATCTCTCGACGGACTTAACCCTTTCTTGTCACCAGGGTGAATACATGCAAGTCGTCTTCTTGTCGCTCAACATTCAACAGCTCTAATTTATATATGTATATATATAATGAAATGTACTCTGTATGTAGTTTTGCAATTCTTATATTGTCATTTTTAGTGCTTTATTTTATTGAATTGTTTTCCTCCATTCCATTTCTTTCCCTCGCTCTCTTCTCTCTGCCCCTCCTCTCCCCTCCCTCCCCAGCTCAGTGGCAGTGTTACGGGAGTGCATGAAGACTGAAAGCCTGGTGCGTTTCTTCCGTGAGCGTCAGACCAGCCTGTCCCACTCCCTGCCCCTGGAGACCTACCTGCTGAAGCCAGTGCAGCGGATCCTCAAATACCACCTCCTGCTGCAGGTAACGATCACAGACCCCAGAAACCAGAGCCCGCAGACCCCAGAAATCAGAGCCCACAGACCCCAGAAACCAGAGCCCACAGACCCCAGAAACCAGAGCCTGCCAGACCCCAGGAACCAGAGCCCACAGACCCCAGAAACCAGAGCCCGCCGACCCCAGGAACCAGAGCCCACAGACCCCAGAAACCAGAGCCCGCCGACCCCAGGAACCAGAGCCCACCGACCCGAGGAACCAGAGCCCATAGACCCGAGGAACCAGAGCCCGCCGACCCCAGAAACCAGAGCCCGTCGACCCCAGAAACCAGAGCCCGCCGACCCGAGGAACCAGAGCCCGCCGACCCCAGGAACCAGAGCCCGCCGACCCCATGAACCAGAGCCCGCCAACCCGAGGAACCTTTGTGCTCCAGAGACCGGTAGCTCACTGACATCCCCTCTGGAGTTCCTGTGTGTAGAAAAGGATCGGAAGACACCCACTGACCCACTGACCCTTCGGGTCTCCTGAGCAGCTGTGTGGGGGCATTGCTGGACATTCTAAATTGAGGAGAAAAAAAGTTTTGGAAATTCTAAAGTAAAACTATAGTTTTACCTTTTACCTGATGGAGAGTTTTGAAGTTCTCCAGGCCTCCAGTAATGAGTTTTCCCCTCTGTGTGTGTCTCCCCTCAGGAGCTGTTGAAGCACTTTGATAAGAACCGGCCGGGCTATGAGGTCATCGAGGAGTCTCTTATCACCATGACAGCAGTGGCCTGGTACATCAACGACATGAAGAGGAAGCAGGAGCATGCCGTCAGACTGCAGGTCAGTCAGCCAGCCACCAGGGGGCGGCAGCTAGAGAATAATACATGAGGTCATGTGTGATATGACGGTTGAAGGCAGTATTTTATTCTATTCTCTGGATAGCAAGTGTATTATGGGAAATTGAAAGAATTGCTCACCAGTCATAATAAGAATTGAATTCCCTGTATTAATTCCATGTTCCCGTGTAAGACATGATTGTTGATCACATGTATAAGGCATTGCATTTTCACTCGCCCATCAGTCAGAAATGTTAATTTATGCTTTATACATGTGTAATTGCAATTACTGTGATTTTTAATTGAACAAAGCAGCACTGTAATTGGAATTGCAATTCCAGCAAACAGTCCTGCTGTAATTGTAATTGACATCGGGTCTAGTCTCATGTTTTCACATGCTTTTGAATTCCACAAGGTTTTGCTTGTATTGTAGATGCACTGTTGGTTTCTGACTGTGATTGCTGTGTATTGAAAGTGCGCCCTCTTGTGGCTGTGTGTGTGTGTCTGCTCACAGGAGATCGAGAGCGTTCTGTTGAACTGGGCCGGTCCGGACCTCAGCGGGTTTGGAGAGCTGGTTCTGGAGGGGACCTTCCGGGTCCAGCGGGTCAAGAAAGAGCGAGCCTTCTTCCTCTTCGACAAGATGCTCCTCATCGCCAAGAAGAGAGGAGACAGCTTCATCTACAGCACCCACATCTTCGTAAGCAGAGCCCAGCCTCTCCTCTCTCATTGCACGGGTCTACAGCCTAACCCTAATCGCACACATACCAACAAAATATCTAAATGAATGGACGTTTTTCCATGTGCTCTTGTGTTCACTTTATGCTTACCCTCTCTCCCTCCCCCTCTCCCTTTCCCCCTCTCTCTCCCTCCCCTCTCTCTCCCTCTCTCCCCCCTCAAACTCCCTCCCTCCCTCTCTCCTCCCTCTTTCTCCCTCCCTCCCCTCTTTCTCCCTCCCTCCCCTCTCTCCCTCCCTCCCCTCTCTCTCTCCCTCTCTCCCTCTCCCTCTCCCTCTCCTTGCAGTGCTGTAACCTCCTGCTGTCTGAGAACCTGAAAGACTCTCTGAGCTTCAAAGTGTCGGACCAGACCATCCCCAAGCAGCAGTACATTGTGCAGGTGAGAGGCTGGGAGACAGCTGAACCACGCCTTTTAACACTTCACTCTCCCTACATCAATACCGCCTTCGTTGAGTATCTCTCAAGCTTCAAACTTTGCTCCAATAACGCTCCCTGAAATGCCTCCATAAAAATATTCTTATAGACAGCTTGTCTCTCTTTACCCCATAGATAAGACGATAGATATTATTATTATTATTATTTGTTTATTTAGCAGACTCCTTTATCCAAGGCGACTTACAGAGACTAGGGTATGTGAACTATGCATCAGCTGCAGAGTCACTTACAACTACGTCTCACCCGAAAGACAGAGCACAAGGAGGTTAAGTGACTTGCTCAGGGTCACACAATAAGTCAGTGGCTGAGGTGGGATTTGAACCGGGGACCTCCTGGTTACAAGCCCTTTTCTTTAACCAATGGACCACACGGTAAATGGATGGCTAGATACTATAGAAAGACAAGATAGATCGGTAGGCAGAACGATAAATGGGTAGTGTGTATATACTGTATATAGATACTTTAGATAGGCAGATAGATACTAGCTCAGGTCAGGGGAAGTTCGGGTGTCGGGACTCTCGGTTCATGCTTTTTTTTTTTTTTTTTCAGTCGAGGAACCAGGAGGAGAAGCGGCTGTGGCTACACTACCTGAAGAGGCTAATTGTGGAGAATCACCCTGCGTCCCTCCCACAGAAGGTCAGGACTGAATCGGAACAGCAGAGAACTCACACTCCACCATGGGGCTCTGTTACACCCGTACTGAGTAAACACAGGGATGGCAGGAAGACTCATTTGATCCATTCCTGGTTTTACCATGAGTTTTTAATAAGACGCGCCTGAGCTTGTTACCTACGCACGCTGCGGCTAATTAAGCTGGTTGTAAAACCTGGAATGGGGGAATCTGCAGTGCAATCTTTATTTCCAGTCCTGTTGTGAATACATCCGCAAATTCACAAGAGAGTGGTTTGTATTTACCTGTAATTTCAGTCCATTCCATTCCATTCCAGTCCAGTCTAGTCCAGTCCGGGGCATTTTTCCAACCAGCTGCTTCACTTTCTTTTTTTTTTTTTGGGTGGTTAGAAAAAGCCTTTCACTCAAAACCTCCTGGCTGGAAGGAAGGGAGCCACAAGCAATGACATCACTGCTTCCCACAGAGACTCCCAGTGTTGTTCAATTTTACCTGCCTGCTTAGTTTTTACTGCCCACCAGAGGGCAGCAGAGTCCAGTATTAATTGACTTGGATGTGATCTTTCTAACTCTCACCCCCCTCTCACTGTAACCCTTGGGTGGAGTGTGGGGGTTAGCTCTGAAAGTTCTGTGGAATGTCAGAGAGCAATTATTCCATCTGTTCCAGTGATAATTAGTTGTGGATTGGGGGGGTGGGGGTGTCTGTTCTGAAATATTAATAAGACTCTAGCTATGGGATGCTTTATTAATTGGGTCTCTTGGAGTGATACCCACAGCTTGGCATTCTTAATGGCGCCTGGTATTCTTTGCATAAACTTTGATCATCATCGCCCTAACCTTCGCTAGACCGCCCGGATTGCATTGGACAAAACTACTGCGAATTTCAGTCAAGCAGACCGGTGTTTGGGCTGGTGCTGACGTTGAAATTCTTAACAGCTTTACCTTGACATTCTGATTTTGAAGTTCCGGCTTTTGGGTTTAACCCTACAAAGTGTTGATTTGATTACAAATTTGGAAACGCTTGAAACAAATGTGTTCAATTCCATGACAAACGTACTATTTCTAAATGTAGCACTATATAGCTATTGACGTTTTTCTGCAAATTGATGAATGTAGCCCGTAGTTAAGAGGTATGTGCAATCCTAGGATTTAATGCCTTGTATTTCTTTCAAATGTCTTTCAGGCCAGACAAGTACTAGGAGACAACTGCTCACCGTGTAAGTAAAGCTTCTGTTTAGCTTTTAAAACAGCCCCATTTCTTCTTTGCTCGACTCAGGGCAATGGCACAAGTCCCTCTGTGTATCTATAAGTTCAGCTGATACACCAAAGTGTAACCGTTAACCTGTCCCCCCGGCAACACCCTTGGTGTTGTAAGCAGTACATCGGAATAGGAAATACCTCAGAGAACATACGTGATATATTTCTTAAAGGTCCAGTAAGGCTAGCCATGCTTCCCATAATCTAAAAATTATGTGCTTTTGATTGACAGATCCACAAGCCATGCAGTTCAACTCGGAGACCCTCGGGAAACCCGCCCCCTCTCCCCGATTGGATGATTGCAGGGGTTACCACAGGGGGAGACGCCAATCAGGTATGATTTACAGAACTGTGGTTACGCCCCTCTCCCGGTCTTTGTGGAAAGGAAGTTGGCATTTTTCTGATTCAGGGCGTTATAGCCTCCCTCTGCTCTGTGTCGGTGGAGCAGGGAAAGAGAAAGGGAGGCTGTTAAACTCTCTGAACAGCCTCCCTCTGCTCTTAACAGTTAATAATAATAATAATAATAATAATAATAATAATAATAATAATAATAATAATATTATAGCCTCCAAAGTTGTTAAACAATGAAATATCCTGCAGTTTTGCGTCTGCACATTTCACTCTTTGTACAGCGATATTCAGCCAGTCTAATCTCACTGCTCACCTGCTCCTTATCGCTGGTTTAGGAGGGGATTACTGTAAACTCATGAAATATTCAAATATAATACAATGTTAATCAAACAGGCTCTGTCCACTTCTAAACCCTGCTGCTCCGGCTCTGACTTTCCCAGCTGAGATTAGGAGTGTCTGACTCTCTCCCTGTGGAGATTAATATACAAGACTGTGTTCCCTGCTTATCTCTACAAAGCAGACCAGCTACACTGCGATTACCTATACACTTGAGAGTGCAACAGTCCTTGACAGACGAGTAGAGCTTACAAGAGGCAAGGTGGCTGGGTGACAGACTCGTTAGCTGTATAGTCCAGCAGTCACAGTGAGCAGGGTTAGCTGTATCGTCCAGTCACAGTGAGCAGGGTTAGCTGTATAGTCCAGCAGTCACAGTGAGCAGGGTTAGCTGTATCGTCCAGTCACAGTGAGCAGGGTTAGCTGTATCGTCCAGTCACAGTGAGCAGGGTTAGCTGTATAGTCCAGTCACAGTGAGCAGGGTTAGCTGGATAGTCCAGCGGTCACAGTGAGCAGGGTTAGCTGGATAGTCCAGCAGTCACAGTGAGCAGGGTTAGCTGTATAGTCCAGCAGTCACAGTGAGCAGGGTTAGCTGTATAGTCCAGCAGTCACAGTGAGCAGGGTTAGCTGTATAGTCCAGCAGTCACAGTGAGCAGGGTTAGCTGTATCGTCCAGTCACAGTGAGCAGGGTTAGCTGTATAGTCCAGCAGTCACAGTGAGCAGGGTTAGCTGTATAGTCCAGCAGTCACAGTGAGAGCAGGGTTAGCTGTATAGTCCAGTCACAGTGAGCAGGGTTAGCTGTATAGTCCAGCAGTCACAGTGAGCAGGGTTAGCTGTATCGTCCAGTCACAGTGAGCAGGGTTAGCTGTATCGTCCAGTCACAGTGAGCAGGGTTAGCTGTATAGTCCAGTCACAGTGAGCAGGGTTAGCTGGATAGTCCAGCGGTCACAGTGAGCAGGGTTAGCTGGATAGTCCAGCAGTCACAGTGAGCAGGGTTAGCTGTATAGCCCAGCAGTCACAGTGAGCAGGGTTAGCTGTATAGCCCAGCAGTCACAGTGAGCAGGGTTAGCTGTATAGCCCAGCAGTCACAGTGAGCAGGGTTAGCTGTATAGCCCAGCAGTCACAGTGAGCAGGGTTAGCTGGATAGTCCAGCAGTCACAGTGAGCAGGGTTAGCTGTATAGCCCAGCAGTCACAGTGAGCAGGGTTAGCTGTATAGCCCAGCAGTCACAGTGAGCAGGGTTAGCTGTATAGTCCAGCAGTCACAGTGAGCAGGGTTAGCTGTATAGTAGAGCAATCAAGGTGAGCAGGGTTAGCTGTATAGTCCAGCAGTCACAGTGGTATAGCCAAGCATTAACTGTGTTGTTTTCAATGTGTAGAGCCTCCAGAGTTTCTGTACAGCCCAGAGAAGGCCAGGAAGCACGTCCCTCTGCTCAGTCTAGAGGGGAGCACTCCGTACCGGAGAGGCAGGAGGCAGTCTGGTGAGTCACAGCGGAGGGACGTTTCAGACCCAATTTCAGCTGCGTGGAAAGAAAAGGAAACGCAGTGCATCCTCTAAGAATTCTCTGAAAACATCCTGAAACGTGTTTTTGTTTTAAATTGATCATTTAACCCTTTTGCGTTTTTGTACACTGCAGTTATAAGTCCTTTCAAATTATATACATGCATACATGCATACATGCATGCATGCATACATACATACATACAGCTATACAGCTCTGGCCAAAAGTTTTGCATCACCTTGTAGAATGAACAAATTTTTCTTCATAAAGTTGAATGAAACCTGCTGACTAATCACGTTAACACATTGCATTACATACCGAGCGACTTTGTAGTTGTCCACATACTTAACGAAAAACTGACGAATTGACAGCTGTATATGGATCCGTTATGTTAGTGTCACTGTTTTAAAACACCCCCCCCCCCCCGTGTTGCTCAGCCTGTGTGTCTGTCTGTGGTCCTGGGGCCCCGCTGTGTGATGACTCCTCAGTCTTTTGCACTCTCTTTCTTTCAGCTCCGGCGAAGGAGATCGAGAAAGCGTTTCGACAGAACTGTAAGTGCAATTTTTGGATAACCGTTTACATTTTTAAATGAATGTTCGAACCTGGAAAAACCCACCACTTTGTAAAATAATAAGAAGAAATGGGGTAATGTTTGCTGCACAGACGAGAAGAATTTTCTTTTAGTCGGATTGTAAGAAGCCTGCTAGGGATTGATTGTTTCCAGGGATGTAATCAAACAACTCACTCCTTTCTGTAATCAGTGTTAGTGTCAAAGAAAAGTGGACTCTCATCATCCTAGCTTTGCAGGAGACTAAGTTTTTAAGTTTTTGGGAGCTCAGTGGTTAGAGAAAGAAAGTTAGAAAGCGCTGGGCTGCAGTGTGGAAGGCAGCGGGTTTGAGGAGCTCAGTGGTTAGATAAAGAAAGCGCTGGGCTGCAGTGTGGAAGGCAGCGGGTTTGAGGAGCTCAGTGGTTAGATAAAGAAAGCGCTGGGCTGCAGTGTGGAAGGCAGCGGGTTTGAGTAGCTTAGTGGTTAGATAAAGAAAGCGCTGGGCTGCAGTGTGGAAGGCAGTGGGTTTGAGGAGCTCAGTGGTTAGATAAAGAAAGTGCTGGGCTGCAGTGTGGAAGGCAGCGGGTTTGAGGAGCTCAGTGGTTAGATAAAGAAAGCGCTGGGCTGCAGTGTGGAAGGCAGTGGGTTTGAGGAGCTCAGTGGTTAGATAAAGAAAGCGCTGGGCTGCAGTGTGGAAGGCAGCGGGTTTGAGGAGCTCAGTGGTTAGATAAAGAAAGCGCTGGGCTGCAGTGTGGAAGGCAGTGGGGTTTGAGGAGCTCAGTGGTTAGATAAAGAAAGCTGGGCTGCAGTGTGGAAGGCAGTGGGTTTGAGGAGCTCAGTGGTTAGATAAAGAAAGCGCTGGGCTGCAGTGTGGAAGGCAGGGGTTTGAGGAGCTCAGTGGTTAGATAAAGAAAGCGCTGGGCTGCAGTGTGGAAGGCAGTGGGTTTGAGGAGCTCAGTGGTTAGATAAAGAAAACGCTGGGCTGCAGTGTGGAAGGCAGTGGGTTTGAGGAGCTCAGTGGTTAGATAAAGAAAGCGCTGGGCTGCAGTGTGGAAGGCAGGGGGTTTGAGGAGCTCAGTGGTTAGATAAAGAAAGCGCTGGGCTGCAGTGTGGAAGGCAGTGGGTTTGAGGAGCTCAGTGGTTAGATAAAGAAAGCGCTGGGCTGCAGTGTGGAAGGCAGGGGGTTTGAGTAGCTCAGAGAGCTGGGCTGCAATGTGGAAGGCAGCGGGTTTGAGTAGCTCAGTGGTTAGAGAGCTAGGCTGCAGTGTGGAAGGCAGCAGGTTGAAACTCTAGTTGGTAACTTCAGCAGTCTGAGCTCAAAACTGAAAAGCAAAGTAACAGAGTTAGAAGAATGTTTAGTGAGACAAAGATTTGAATTAATTGATTGCGTGCGTGAATTAAAAGGTTCTAACACACTTTTTCAATATTTGTTTTTGTTCTCTCTCCTCTCTCAACGGGACTCCTGGACAACAGTGATACTGAAGGTAAGGGCTTCCAGCTTTGTTTTAATGTGTATAGACAATGTCGACCCAGGGGACTTTTTTGACCTGAAAAAAGAAACAAGGACCAAGGGTCACAAATGGAGATTAGATAAAGGGGCATTCAGAACAGAAAATAGGAGCCACATTTTTACACAGAGAATTGTGAGGGTCTGGAACCAACTCCCCAGTAATGTTGTTGAAGCTGACACCCTGGGATCCTTCAAGAAGCTGCTTGATGAGATTCTGGGATCAATAAGCTACTAACAACCAAACGAGCAAGATGGGCTGAATGGCCTCCTCTCGTTTGTAAACTTTCTTATGTTCTTATGTGTTATCTGGCTAAGATCAGGCGGGTTTAAAAGCACTGAGGACCAATCCATGGCAATTAACTGAGTTTCAAAATCAGATCGGAAGCAAATTTCTCTCATCCGGGGCACTGGAGTGCTCCAGATTAGAGAAACTCACTTCCCATCGGCTTTTAAAACACTCAGTTACCACTGATTGGTCCTTGGTTGTGAAGGCAAACAAAGGGCAGCTTTCCTTGTTTGAAATCAACCAAACAAGGTAGGCTTGGTGGTCCAGTGGCTGAAGAAAAGGTCTTTATACCAGGAGGTTCCAATCCCAGCTCAGCCACTGACTCACCGTGTGCGACCCTGAGCAAGTCACTTCACCTCCTTGTGCTCTTCGAATGAGACGTAAAACAAACAAGGTCCTATTGGAAGTGACAGCAGCAGCAGTTGTTGATGAAGCATAGTTCACCCCCACAGTCTCTGCAAACTGCTTTGGATCAAAGCGTCTGCTAAATGATTCATTAAACACGTCGGAATGAATGTATTCAATACGTGCCGATTTAAAAAAAAAAAAAATCTTTCCAATTCGTGTCCCCGCAGCACGCGGGCAGCGAGGGGGAGCTGTGCCCTGCTGTCAATCCAGTCTGCTCCTTCATCAGCACTGGCACACTGGCTTCGTCCGTCCTCGAGGTAGAGACCAGAGGGGGAGTGGAGGAGGAGGAGGAGGAGGAGGAGGTGACCCCCAATCTCTCCATCACAGAGGAGATCCTGGAGTTTATCAACCAGAGCCGGGCACGAGAGCTGGGGGAGGCAGGGGGTGGCGAGACAGCCCCGCTTCCAGCAGCTTATGAGGTACCAGTTCTGTTCCTGCACTCCGGGCAAACTAGCTGTAGCAAGCTGCAATTAATCATATGTTTTCAATGTATTTATTGTGTGATGTTTTGTATCAAGCAGCAATGGAAATAAGACTCACAGCACAGCAGTTTCACCCATTCCAGGTTTTACTATGAGCTTGATTAGCCTCAGTGTGCAGGCAACAAGCTCAGGTAAAACCTGAATGGATCAAACAGCTATGCAATGTGGGGGGACCTTATTGCCATCCCTGGTAAATGAATAGCTGTGACATTAATATTAAAAAAAAGGATAGCAAGCCATGTAAGTTAATTGCACTGCTTTCTTTCTTGGTGTCTTCCGTAGGGTCATCTGCAGGTGGATCCGGTGCTGGAAGAAGAAACGTTGGCAGACGTGGGGGCCACGGTTCCGGGGATGAACAGGGAGGACCTGCACCCCACCCTGGAAGTCATCGAGCTGGATGAAGAGGACTCCTCTGGTGGAGAGCCGCTGGGGAGCAGGGGGCAAGCGAGAGTGAAGGAACCGGAGCCTCGCGCCCCAGCCAGCGAGTCTTCGGAGGAGGAGGAAGAGGAGGGCCAGGGCAGGCTGGAGTCGGGACCCTCTCCCCTTCACGTGCTGGAAGAACTGGAGCAGGAGGAGGGGGCCGGAGAACCGGAGACCCCAAATCCGGAGCGCTCGAACTACGAGGAGGAACTGAACCACGAGGGACCGACCGGGAAAACCTTCCCCCTCGAAGATGGCCCTGCCCTGGGGGTGGCATCTCCTGATGGATGTGATCCCCTTCAGTCTGCAGCCAAAGCGGCTTTGACCAAAGACGACCGCCTCCTGATCGAGAAGATAAAGAACTATTACGAGACGGGCGAGGCGATCGCCCCCCAGCTCCAGAGGAGAGACAGCATCTCCTTCATCCCGGCCGGGCTGGTCAAGGACTCGGTGTCCCGGTTCCACGTCCTCGTCCAGCAGGACAGCATCTGCGAGTCGGAGACGGGGAGGTCAGAATCCAGCGAGACGGAAGCGCGGCTGTCCTTCTCCCGGCAGACCTCCGCGGCAGAATCGGAGACGAGCGACTTCGGGACGCCCGGAGGCAGAGAGGGAGAGGGGGAAGAGGGAGGCAGGGATCCCAACACACAAGAAGCAGCAGGAGGAGACAGGGTCTGCCGCCAGGAGGAACCAGAATGCGAGTACCGATCGTGCACGGAGCTGATGAAGGTGTGGAAGGAGAAAGAGAGAAGAGCCGGCAGAAGGGACCAAGAAGGGACAAAAGCAAAGGATTTTGAGAAGACGCTCGGGAACTTGGTTATTCAGGAAGACATGTCGGAAGCAAGTCAGAAAAAAGGAGAAGGAGGAGAAGAAATCTCTGGAAAAGCTAGAATGGCGTCTTCGATAGGGCACTGTAAAACCACCCCGGATTCCGAGAGACGCCCGAATGAGGAACCCTGCTGTCCCCGAGAGGATCCTAGCCCATTCCCGTCTCCGGATGTGACCGGGATCAGTCTGTACGAGGGAGGAGGAGAGGGCTGCCTGGCAGAGAACTCGGAGAAGATTATCAGCAAAGTACAGATGCTGGCCCGCATGTACAGCGCCAGGATCGGCCGCATGAAGACTCCTCTGCACAAGAAGGTGTGGGAGAGGAGCAGGGGGTCGGCAGGGAGGACGGAGAGCAGAGAGACGGGGAAGCAGCCAGACTGCAAGGCGACAGGTGAGCTCGGAGGAAAGTGTATATATATATATGGAAAACTATCATTTTTGGAAACAAGGGGAATAACTAACAAATAATAAATGGGAGACAGAAGAAAGCAGCATGAAATTACAGGAGCTGAGTCTAAGTCACATGATGAGAGCAGCCTAGGAAGCCGAGAGAAATCTATTGAACGTGCTGTTTGCACTATATTGAGTGTTGCAGGGCAAAATCTAAAAGATATCGACAGGAATCCTGTAATTTGAAACAACTGCTCCTCATTGTCAGCAGTGTACCGCAGTCAGGAAGCGTTTACCACCAGCAAAGCTGCATTTCAGCAGATGTGGGGTGAAGCACAGGCATTTCAGGAACCAGTAGAGTGGGGGTGAGGGAGGGAGGGAGCAGTTCGGCCTCTGTGCCTCGAGCCTGCCCTGGACTGGAGGGAGCACCCTTTCTCTTAGGGGGGCGAGGGAGAGAGGGAGGTAGCAGTTCAGTCTCCATGCCTCAAGCCTGCCCTGGACTGGAGGGAGCACCCTTTCTGTTAGGAGGGTGAGGTAGAGAGCAGTCCACTCTCCTTGTCTATCCAATCCATGCCTACTTACCTGGCAATTGACCATTCAAAAATATCTGGTGGTGGTGCTTTTAAGGATGCTGCATTGCTAGTCCTCCGTATAAAAATTCTCAGACAAGTGCTTTTGACTTACACCTTCAAAGGTGTGCTGTATTAAGTTTCATCCATAACTATCAAATTTAGAAGCTTAGTAAATTCAACAACAAACATTCTTGACATTAAAAAAGTCAAAGATAAAAAGCCTTCTAAGTTTCTTTTGGTGTTTCAGTATCTGTGTTCAGCTTGTATCTCTTTACCTTATGTCCTCGCAGGGGGTCTCAGGGTCCCAGGAGAACCGCAGCTGTACGGACACGTGATCGTCCGGGAGCAGTTTTCCACGACCTACGTGCAAGAGAACCAGTACATCATCACCGCAGCCAAGGAGAACGCCAGGGCGCTCGAGAGCAGCAACGCCAGAGCAGCACCCCATCGCCTGAGACCAGTGGAACCACCGACAGAGGCTTCAGAGTCTACAGAACCAGCCAATCCGGACACCTCCCTCCAGACAGATCCTCCGAAACCTGAACGGGCACCTCCGGTCACCCCCAGCGCAGATCCCTCTCCAGAAGTCGGTGACTTTGACTTGGATTCCCAGAGCTCCTCAGAAGCAGTCCCGGGTATCCAAAGCCATCCTGAACCCGAGAGCCGTCCTGAAGCTGTGTGCAATCCAACAACGTCCAACAATGAAGAGACTGTTTCCGGAGACCAGCTGCCCATCTCGGAGAGAGCTTTATGCGAGGAGGAGTCTTCTTGTTCCCGAATCGATGCGCGGTTGGATTCCGGTTCTGCCGCGTCTGTAGGGAAAGCGGAACAATCGCTCCGTTGCTCGGCGAACGAAGAGCCGTCGGACTTTGACAGTAGGGAGCCGTCGCGTTCTGGTTCCTTGCTTTCCGTCGAGGAACCTGAACAGCCTTTGAATGCCGGATCAGTGCGAAAAGATACGACACCCGCTCAGGACGGAGAACTTCGTGCCCTGGCCAAATTGGGTGGCTTGCATGAATGGGAGCCAGTTTTACCAGATGAGAGTCAAACGAATAGAGGGTGCTCTTGTGTTGCTGAAGACGCGGAGAGTTCCTTAGTCCAGCCAGCTCTGCTAAGACCAAAGCCTATCTTGCCCGCAAAAAGCAGAGCACTTACCATGTCCAAATGGAATAATTTTCAGCAGAAGCCGGTTGTCTACGCTAAAACAGCAGAAGATCAGGTGCAGTATTCCATACAGACACCCTCCCTGTCCGGTCCCTTTTCTTCTGTTTCAGATCGCTGCACCCCTTCCGCAGTGCCACCCTACACAAGACGATCCTTAGGGAACTCTACCCCAGCTTTGTGGGCAAAAACTGATCCACAGTCTCCTCTGGAACTGCCTGGTGCCCAAAACCAGCAGGAACCATCAGAAGACAGCAAAGAACCAGCCAACTTCTGCTTGGCATCTAAAGATCTTTCACCCAAAATGTGTGCCGCTGAAGAACTGGGTTCAAGCAGGCAGAACCCCAGTCTTTCGGAAGACCGCTCCAAAGACCATTGTAATGCGTCTTCAAAGATGCCCCAATCTGGCAGAGTATCAGATACACAGCCTTCGAATGTCGACTCCTCCGACCTGAAGGAACATCTGCCAAAGTTCACCAGCCAAAGACCTCCTTACCTGCTGACCAAGAGTGGGAGAAGAAGCTTGCCACTCTACTTGGAAGGACAAGGCTTCTCCAGCCAGAGGTTGGTTCATATTTTTGTGTCGTCAGTCCTATGACTTTTAACACTCATTAGATGTACAAGTATGTACCCGTTGTCTATTCTAGTAGCTAAATGTTCTATGTTAGTCTGACAACAACTGAAAAGAGATGCAAGAAAGAATGGCATGCAGTTGGGATCGGTATTAACGGTATTGCTACGGCCCACCTTGTAAATTAAACTAGATATAAAATTAGACGACCTTTTTTAAAACGCATGTAATCTTAATTCAATCCACATACAAATCTACTTTAGCAGTATTTCGTTTTCTAAATTCTTACTCTTGATATAAAAGGCAGACCCATTGGTCATGTATTGGCGCGAAGTGGTTTTACTGAACCTTGTTGAAATAAGATTATAAAACCTTGTCGATTTTAATGGCGGCTTGCTGTCTCTTCTCTTTCAGACTGCAGCCCTCACCTCCCTGTTTTAGGGACTCCTTAGATCACCAAACATCAGCGGACAGGAAGCGATTAAACCCCCAGCATTCCCAACAGAATTCCCAGAACTTATCAAATTTCCCGCCCCCACTCGGAAAACCGGACAGCACCCCATCCTCAACCAGACAGGAAGGGAAATCCTCCTCCTCCTCCTCTCTCGACCTCGGCCTGAGAACTCGGACTCCCTCTCCCATCCGCAGAATCCCGTCTCCTTCCGGCTCAGACTCTCTGTCCAAATCCCTCGCCGCTTCCTGCATCAGCCAGACCATCAGTCAGAGCCTGACCAAAAAGAACGGGCATCTCCAGTCTTCCCTCTCGCAGGACTCCGAGCTGCCCCAGCCACCCAGCGCGTCCTTGCCTCCGCTCTCCGGGTCCGCCCTGAGGTTCCGATCCCCGTCTCCCGGACGGAAATCCCCTTTGGGTCCGGTTTATCCGAACAGGCAGTTCCTGGGCCACTCTGTTCCCGGTTTGACTGAGAAATCCGACCGACTCGGCACCACCGCGCTACAGCTTCTCCACCCTTCCACTGCTGGTCCCGGCCCTGCTCCCATGATCTCCCCACCCCCCTTCCGTAGCCACAGATCCGTGTCCCCTACCGTGCCGGTTAGCCTCCATCAGACTTGGAAGGCTGGATCTAAAAGCTTTGACCTCTCACACAGTAACAACAACAACAACAACAACAACAATCATAACAATGCTGGCAATGATACTAAAACAGCCGACTTGGTTCCGATAGTGTGTTCCGCAGGTACTGTGAGATCTTCCTCTACTCAGAACCGTCTGGCCAGGCCCTTCTCTTCTGCATCAGAGCCTAGCTCAAGGGTCCCGTCCCCTTCTCCTGCTGGGCCTCGAATCTGCTCACCCCCGCCCATCCACCCAACCCAAGACGGCTCGAAAGGCAAGCCGCCCCACCATCCTTCGAACCCCAAACCGCCACCGCGTTCCTTCATCCCTCTATGCTTCGGCTCCCAGGACCGCTCGGGGTCATCCTCCGCCTGCTCCTCGCCTCCTTGCACCAGCCCTCGAGTCACGTCCCCGCCCCCCATCCCTCCTAGCGCTACCCAGTCCCTGCGCAGACCTAGGGGGAACAGCCTGCCATTTATTAGCCTCTCAGATGGATGTCCCAGCCCCTCTCGGAGCAGTCGGAGGTCCTGGGGAGGAGGTGGTGGAAGTATGATGGGCAGCACGGACAGCATTGACCAGGATTTGGGGCTGTCGTCCTCGGGGAAGGTGTACGGCAGCCCCTCTTCTTGCATGAGCCCCGGCGCTACGTCTCCGACTAGGTCTGTCAGTCGAAACAACAGCCTTGACAGTCTCGGCACTCAGGAGATTGCCACCCTCGCTTGGCCGGCCGTCCGACAGCTTCGGACCAAGTATGGCACGGAGAAAGAGGACCGCTCTCCCGAAAGAGAGGAACCGCCAGCGCTAGAGCCAGACCCACCCAGCGGCACTTGCAGATCCAGCCTCGTGTGTCCCTACATGGGCGACCCCCAGCGTTTGCCCGTGGGTCTGGCTGACCGATCCTCCACCCATTGCTCAGGCTCCGGGGACCAGGCGCAGGATAACTGCAGGGGTGGGGCACTGAAAACCAGCTACTCCACCACCGTCAACCTCCAGATAGGAGGCAGCGGGAGGGTAGCTTCTTTTAGCATCGCCCAGGTCAGTCTCACTCAGACTCTGGCAGTGGTACCAGAGAGCCTGAGCGCGAGGAGGGTGAACGTTAATGGATACACTGTTGAGTCTTCAACAAACTCCTAGGTGGGGGAGGGGAGGGGGGTCAGGGACTCTCAGAAGGGCTGCCTACAATGAGAAACGCACTAGCCCTGCTGCTGCTGCTGCTGCTGCTGCTGCTGCACCCAGTCCTGCGGTTCAGAACTCCCCTCAATGAAGTTTATTATTATTATTATTATTATTATTATTATTATTATTATTATTATTATTATTGAAATGATCAGGAGCCAGGAGTTTGAGCATGGTTAGAAACTCACACTAGCCCTGCTGCTGCTGCTGCTGCTGCTGCACCCAGTCCTGGGGTTCAGAGCTCCCCTCAATGAAGTCTATTATTATTAATATTGAAATGATCAGGAGCCAGGAGTTTGAGCAGGGTTAGAAACTCACACTAGCCCTGCTGCTGCTGCTGCTGCTGCACCCAGTCCTGGGGTTCAGAGCTCCCCTCAATGAAATCTGTTATTATTAATATTGAAATGATCAGGAGCCAGGAGTTTGAACAATCAGGCTCCTGCTAAAAATGCTCTGAACTGATTGCACTTATCATCACAGCATGAATCTCAGCTGTGACTTTCTTGCAGGTTGACTATTAGAGGAAGACCCAGTCCTTTAACAGTGGTCTGATTTGCACAATGAACACTTTAAACAATAGACTTGATTGAGGGGAGTTCTGAACCCCAGGACTGGGTGCAGCAGCAGCAGCAGCAGCAGGGCTAGTGTGAGTTTCTAACCCTGCTCAAACTCCTGGCTCCTGATCATTTCAATATTAATAACAATTGACTTCATTGAGGGGAGTTCTGAACTCCAGGACTGGGTGCAGCAGCAGCAGCAGCAACAGCAGGGCTAGTGTGAGTTTCTAACCCTGCTCAAACTCCTGGCTCCTGATCATTTCAATATTAATAACAATAGACTTCATTGAGCGGAGTTCTGAACCCCAGGACTGGGTGCAGCAGCAGCAGCAAGGCTAAAGTGAGTTTGTAAGGCAGTAGATTTAAAGTAAGCAACATGACTTTGAGAAAACCCTCCTGCTGGTACACAGTGCCCTAACCCTACACCCTGTTCCCATCTCTCGATCATGCACAAGAAAGTCGAACACAAAGCACTTCAAAACGTTATGGTCATACATTCATCATTTACTGTTCCTTGCGTGGTGCAGTCTCTGTTACCTTCTGATTTTTTTTTTTTTTTTAAGATGTTGGCGCAAGAGGAAGACCTTGCAAGTATCAGGATTATAATATCATGAACTCTGTGCCCTAGGCCAGTTTTACATTGACAACCTGTTGCATGGTACAACAATGGCTTTTTTTTATGGCAAAGTTGATTTTGATGCAGATTTACTGTACATTGGGGCGGTAGAGACTTGTATGTGCAGCTGACTTTTTATTTCAATTGTGAAGGTACATGAATAAACTATATATAAAAAAAGGAAGATAATACTTCCATGTACTGTTTCTGTACAAATATTTTAAAATGCTACTTTATGTACCGTTATCCCCATAGCACACAGCGACACCTGGTGGCTATTTCCAGAAACTACACTTTTGAAAGGGAATTGCTTTGTTTCTTTTAAAGGGAATGTAAAATACTGATTTTTTGTTTAGACACAGTTTCGAACCAGATGTGCTTGTTGTGTTGCTTATTTAATTTGTTTTTTCTTTAAGTTCACTTTTTATGTAGCAGCAGCAGATAAATAATAATAAAAAAAAATGCTTTTGGAGTCTGTTGTTGAAATGATGCTCCACATGTATGCATTGTGCCTTTAACAAATGAAAAAAGATCAAATAAAAGAAATACAATTGTATTAGTGTACAAAATGGATGAGAAACTGCAAGGTAAATAGAGCAAATTTTAGGATTGAGACATTAATTAAAAACATATGTATGTATAAATGGGGACCAAAGCTGAAATCATACAGGTGTAAAAGCAATTGATTCTGTACAATCAGGGACAAACCACACAGAAACCAAGATACAAAACATATTATTATTATTATTATTATTATTATTATAACTGTTATGAATGTTGTGTATTGATTTTTAGCATCAGAAGGCACTGTCTTATATATATTTACAATTAAAAAATGAACCAATGAAAACTTTTTAGACTGTATAAAGAGGGAAACATTACATTGTTGTTGTAATATGATATGTTGTGTATTTAAATTGATTTCTATCATGTATTATTTGAAAGGGGTGCATGGCATGATTGTGGCTTCGAAGGGAATAGTGCTGTGGTATGGCACATTTAAGTGCAATAAGATTTATGCCCCCCACCCCTCTTCCCGAGTCATGTGTTCCATTTCTACTTACAAGCTATTAAAATATTTGCAAAAAACAAACGCTCTTATTTTTGGGGGGTTTGTTGATTTGGAAACTATCCTATACTGGTATGGTAAGTGAGCATTCATTGTTGTAATGTCTAACAATCTACCCAAGCTTGAATTCCAAAATTTAATACAATTTGGCTTCTAAATGCTTGGGAATTTTGAATGCTTACCTTAACTCAGCGTGCCAATTAAACCAAGTGTCAAGTTAATATTGTGTCTAGATATGTATGAGGCAAGGGCAATACAAATAGAGTACAGACCTCTTCACAGTACCCCATAATGCTTTATATGTAACAGGGTCCAGTGTGAACAACTGGAGTAATGAAAATGAAACGGAAAAACCAATTTGGAGTCCGATGCTGTACTTCGCCGGAACTCGTTTATCGTTACCGTTTATTTGCACCAGCTGACCCCTTCCGCAGGGGATTATGAGTAACAGAATATGGCATCAAAGAGGCAGGCCACACTTCTTAAGAGAGTTCGATCTTGGGAGAAGAAACCGCACATCATAAAACCACAGATATTAAAATTTGACATGTGAATAATTTTGCTGCTAATTACTGGAGTAGACCAATTCGTAGGAACGCATAAATAAACGGAGGGGTTTTGTGATGTGATTCATGTTCAGTGCGCGGGTGTGTGTGTGTTGTTAACGAAACACAACAGCCTTTTGTTTCCCCTAACTAGGTTCATTCGGCATTTGCATTTGTTCCTGTTAGAATCGAGCATGGCATTTGCATGTGAAAAGCGAGGCTCGGAGCTCCTGTTTCTGTGTGTGTGTGTGTGTGTGTGTGGGTAGGGGGGGTTCATGAGCTTTCAGAGTCTTTCATGTCGCCGCAAAACACGAACAAACCTTCTTTTTGTAATCGGTATGTTAATGAGTCCTTGGGGAGTCCTTCTCACTGTTCTCTTCCGTCACCCAGGAGCATCAAGATCCATCTTGCTTTGTGAATACTTCACAAAGCAAGAAAAGCCATTTGATAAACTGAAAGCAATCTGTTTTGATAAGTAGAGACAGCCGGGCAGATTGATGCTGCTGTTTCAGTTTGAAAGCTGCACAGTAACTTACAGACGCATGTTCTAAGAACACTTAGACACACACAGTTCTGAGGTGGAGTTCAGATCCTGAAAGGATCCATTGTAAGAGATAATTACCCTATTCACACTAGCTCTATAATCCCCGATTTTATCATGTTTTGCAGGTGTGAATGACAATCTGTGAATGGTTACAACACAAAATCTTTTGTGCAGGGTATTGGAGACCCCATTTAAGGGTGTTAATGCAGTGTTGGTGGAGATGTTAATCAGAAGATTATAGTGCCCAATTATTTTACTCCCCACTGTAGCAATTCCCCACACTGCTCAGGGGAACTGAAGGTTCAGCGGGCGTCCTCCGAACCCACGACCGAGCCAGCTTCCTCTTCCACACTCAGGAACTGCTAGTTATACCTCCCTAACACACGGTTGAGCGCCTGGGCTGATGCGACTCTGCCTCCAGAACCCCCAGCGAAGACCGGCGACTTTGCAGAGCCAGGACGATCCCCGGACTGTATGACAGGGCAGCAGTGTGGAGAAGTGGTTAAATAATACTAAGGACAGGCTTCTGGGGCAGCATTGTGGCTCTGGACTCTTGACCGGAGGGTCGTGGTTTCAATCCCAGGTAGGGAACACTGTTGCTGTACCCTTGAGCAAGGTATTTTACCTAGATTGCCCCAGTAAAAACCAAACTGTATAAATGGGTAATTGTATGTAAAAATAACGTGACATCTTGTAACAATTGTAAGTTGCCCTGGATAAGGGTGACTAAGAAATAAATAATAAAATAAATAATAATAATGACTCACCCTGCACACCACACGGGCGTGAGTCATGTGACTTAGCTGGCCAATTATGCGATTCCCAGCTCGACTACACTACTGCCTAGAAAAGTGCAAGTGTAACGGATTTCCTGCAAACAGGGAATCAAAACTGAGAACATTCTTTAACCTAATGTATTAGCGGGTATCCGGTTTTGAAATGAATGTTGTGCTTTGACAGGCGTTTCTCTCAAAACTGCACAGAAGATTCCTATGTAGCTCATGGAAGTGTAAAACCGGATGTGGGATTTTTGTTGGTTGTAAAGAATACTGTCGAGATGTTTCCTCGTTTACTATTCGACTGCCAGGGTGAAGATTTGACAAACCGGCCCTGTGTTTAATGAACTGCTCCTAGTGGAGGCAAACGTACCGCCTCAAAGGCACGTGCAGTTAGTGACCATTGTTTATTCGTTGTTTATGAATTAGGCGGTGCGTGAAATAAAACCGTATCGATTTGATCCCGGTGGCTGTCGTCTCTCTCTTGCGTTCATTAACTTTAAAAAGCTGCTTAAGCAACACACTGTTATTTTGTATCTCCTATTGTGGTTTTTTTTGTTGTTGTTTTTGTTTTTTTTGTAAACCAGACGAACAAAACCAAATTTTCATTTGAAAGCAGGCTGACAATCCGGGCCATGCAGTGTTTTATCTTTTATCTTTGTGATTTGGTATAATAATAATAATAATAATAATAATAATAATAATAATAATAATAATAATAATAACTACGAGCCTGATTAGGTTACTTTAAAGGGATGAGATTACTATGAAAGGAAAAAATGATTTTCCAATGTGTAGTCTATTAAACATCAAAGGTTAACAAAGCCAAGCTTTTTTTTTTGGCTTTTAACGTACGTTTGGTACAAAATATTCCAACTTCAAAGGTTTCCTCATTATACAGGTGGGTCATTGGAACAGCGGGTTCATGCTAATGCACAAAGCCTGGGTTTATAGCACAGAAATTGACGTTTTTTTAAAAATGTTTCTAGTGTTTTAAGACACTACCTTCCTCACCCCCCTAAGAGAAAGGGTGCTCCCTCCAGTCCAGGGCAGGCTTGAGGCACGGAGACTGAACTGCTCCCTCCCTCCTTCACCCCCCTAAGAGAAATGATGCTCCCTCCAGTCCAGGGCAGGCTTGAAGCACGGAGTCTGAACTGCTCCCTCCCTCCCTCCCTCACCCCCCTAAGAGAAAGGGTGCTCCCTCCAGTCCAGGGCAGGCTTGAGGCATGGAGACTTAACTGCTCCCTTCCTCCCTCACCCCCCTAAGAGAAATGATGCTCCCTCCAGTCCAGTCCAGGGCAGGCTTGAGGCACAGAGACTGAACTGCTCCCTCCCTCCCTCACCCCCCTAAGAGAAAGGGTGCTCCCTTCAGTCCAGTCCAGGGCAGACTTGAGGCACGGAGACTGAACTTCTCCCTCCCTCCCTCACCCCCCTAAGAGAAAGGGTGCTCCCTCCTGTCCAGGGCAGGCTTGAGGCACGGAGACTGAACTGCTCCCTTCCTCCCTCCCTCACCCCCCTGAGAGAAAGGGTGCTCCCTCCTGTCCAGGGCAGGCTTGAGGCATGGAGACTGAACTGCTCCCTTCCTCCCTCCCTCACCCCCCTAAGAGAAAGGGGGCTCCCTCCAGTCCAGTCCAGGGCAGGCTTGCATATCTGTTCATAATATATTGTTTTACAATTGCTGGTAATATTTTGTTTCGTGTTTGGGACATTAGTTGAATCCACCGGGATAGTTTTTCCACCTTTTTCATTTTCTGTTGCCGGTGTTAATATTACAAACGCCCAGGCTCGGATCGTGTAAAACGGGCCCGGGGAATAGAAACGAGCCTGATATAAATAAATCTGCGCCGGGCAATTATATTTCTCGCCATGGCAACGAGCAGAACCGAGAAGCGGAAAGCAGCTTTCCTAGAGTGTTTTCTTCCAAGTACAACGACGCATATATGGAGAGGGGGGAGAGAGAGACCTCATGCGTTTCTAATGACATTTTTTTTTTTTTTTAACGACACAAGTCTCATGCATTTTACCATGTGCGGCTATGTGTTCCCTTTCTCTTACTATTTAAAATGTAGTTGCCATGGCATCACAAGCCTCCACTTGTTTTGTTTTCAAACACACTTTCCCTTGACACAGGTATAAGGCCCGTGTGTAGAGACCCGTGTTTGTATTATTTATTTACTTTTTTCGCAAATACGAAACGTAACATATAAAACGACATGGAACTATACAACAGAAATAACACGGAAAACTATTATTAAGCAAACATAGAATGCCTTTTTTTTTTTTTTTTTTAAATTGTGAGGTTTATACAGAAATACTTTTAAATTATAATACTTTACAGTCGTAGTTAACGGGGCTCAGCCGTTACCATAGACACGGTCTGAAGGGACACGGAAGCTCAGACACGCACATGCGCAGACGCACCATTTGAAGCGAGTCGTTTGGGAATTCAAACCGTGATGAAAAAGAGACGTTTGTCTCTAAAATGGCTAAACCGCGCATTGCAATTAAATAACAAATACGTTGAGCATGAGGGTGATAATGAGGTTCAGATTTTGCAATTGCCGGCTGGAATGGGAATGGGAATCGAAAGATACCGCCTTTAAGCATCCGCTGTTTATTCCTCTATTATCATGGCTTGTTTGCTTATATTTTGTATTAGTATGCTAATTCTTTGTTTTATTTCATTTTTTTTTAAAATTTGATTTTATTGTATTTTTTATAGAGGACATGGGCAGTATTTACTGTAAATAGGCAGTTACAGTTACTGCCGCAAATGAGAAATGATTGTAACTAAATTATTTTAAAAATTGAAAACCGAAAACTTCTGTGTACCCGAAGGAGCAAAATCAAAACAAGAACATATATATATATATATATATATATATATATATATATATATATATATATATATATATATATATATATATATATATATAATGAGAAAGCTTTTAGCTAGTACTCAGGACTGTGAATTTCATCAGCGCTGAGAGCTCTTCAGTTGTCTGAAGAACTCCACAAATGGCATTCATTTAAAACCCTGCGGACCAGCGCGTCATTATCAAACCTCCAGAGCCTTTATAAAGAACAGGCAACGCTTTCACTGGGTAGTAAACAAGGCCAAGTGCTAGTCCCCAAAAATCAAGGGGAAAAAGTACCTTAGAAATCGCACGCCTGCGACCATAACCATCAACCTACCTAGTTGAATTACCGGTATAATAATAATAATAATAATAATAATAATAATAATAATAATAATAATTGAATCTATTCAGTCTTGAACAAAGAAGACTATGTGGTGATCTGATTCAAGCATTCATAATCCTAAAAGGTATAGACAATGTCGACCCAGGGAACTTTTTCAACCTGAAAAAAGAAACAAGGACCAGGGGTCACAAATGGAGATTAGATAAAGGGGCATTCAGAACAGAAAACAGGAGGCACTTTTTTACACAGAGAATTGTGAGGGTCTGGAACCAACTCCCCAGTAATGTTGTTGAAGCCGACACCCTGGGATCCTTCAAGAAGCTGCTTGATGAGATTCTGGGATCAATAAGCTACTAACAACCAAACGAGCAAGATGGGCTGAATGGGGCCTCCTCTCGTTTGTAAACTTTCTTATGTTCTTATAATACTGTAGTAAAACTACAGTAGCCAGCTGTTATTAAGCTTGCTAACTTGAGCTTTTTAATTTGTTAACGCTTTACAGGATTATCACTGTAATTGCCATTATATTCAATTGTTTCCAAGTGCCAGGCTTAAGCATCCAGTCACATGGTTTTAAGATTGTGTTAATTGCAGCACCATTGAAATGGCTGTCAGGTTTGAAACATGATTATCCCATTATGCCTCCTGAATGCATTAGATAATTACTTTATTTCTTTCTTTTCGCTGATGCATTTTAGTATCCAAAGAAGGCGATGGATTGACAGCAGGAGAAGATGAAGGAAGGAAACAATGACACATTTTATCTGCAGTCACAAATCGGGCTCCCATTGCATAGCGGTGTGATCCGTTCCTGGTTTTACTAGGAGTTTAATAAGACACACCTGAGCTTGTTCCCTAGACACACTGTGTATGTGTCTTTATCAGTAGCTTTTAGTGAACGTACTGTGACAGGCCACGCTGAGAAATATGTGTGGCTGGCAGCCTTGTGGCTCAGTTACAGGGGAACCTTTCCTGAGCCATCTAGTTTAAATTGGTCTGTGTGCGGGGTTAAATTTGTGGATGTTTTATCAGTTAATTGAAAAGTGTGGGACGTGGCCAGGGGTTCATTGAATGATTGACACACTGCAAAAAGGACACAAGGAAATGTCTGTTTGGAAGTGAAGGCGTTTTGTCCAGCCTGAACAGGGAGAGGATGCAAACCAGCCTTGAACCAGAAGACTTAACTGCAGCATCTATAACAATGACTGGGATTGGCACTTTCATTCAGGAGCATTCTGTACGCCAGCTCCTTTTAAAGTGATAGCAAGCGGGTTGGAAGTCAGCTGTAAAACTAATAAACTTGAGTAACATTAAACCGGACTGTGATATAAACCAACAGAGATATTATTATTTATTTATTAGCAGACACCCTTATCCAGGGTGACTTACAATTGTTACAAGATATCACATTATTTTTACATATAATTACCCATTTATACAGTTGGGGTTTTTTACTGGAGCAATCTAGGTAAAGTACCTTGCTCAAGGGTACAGCAGCAAAGGTCCCCCACCTGGGATTGAACCCACGACCCTCCGGTCAAGAGTTCAGAGCCACAATGCTGCCCCAGAAGCCTGTCCTTGGTATTATTTATTTATTTATTTATTTATTTATTTATTTATTTGTCAGACGCCTTTCTCCAAGGCAACTTGCAGGTGTTACAGGGCAGTACAGGGTTACAATGCAAGATATTTAAATACAGTGTAATTTTAGAGTAAATGCAAGTTATACAACTGAAATACAGTATGAACCAGGATGCATCACTTTAGGATTACAAGAGGTTTAGTTGTGCAATAATACATTTAGCTGAGGATCCGGTGCTGAGGTCAGGCGAGTCTAGTGCAGAGCAGGAGGGGCGGATCAGGAGATCTACAAGCGCAGTTTAAACAGGGGGGTCTTGAGGAGGCGGAAGGCAGTGAGACAGGGCAGTCCTGAAGTTCTCCGGTAGCTGGTTCCACCACAGACAGGCTTTTATATACCAGCCGGGGCATTTCAGAGCAGTGCTAAGTGTGAGGTGGCATTAACCGCACTTACTTAAAGCATGTTTGACTGGAGCAGCCAGTTCCAAATGGATATGCAACGGTTTTTTGGAGCTGCAGGGCGATGCTTGCAAAACTTTGTTTCGGTTTTTGCTGGCATCGCCCCGCGGAACTGATCGCGTAATCTTCTGTGTTTAGCGTATGTGTGTTTGCAATGGCTGTGGCTGAAGGAGCTTTCGCTCTGAATATCCTCTTGTGTTAATGAATGCAGACGGGCCCCAGGTTTCTAAAGGTCAGCTGCTTGAGGGAGAGGCTCTGTATGAGAGTGTGTGTGTGTGTGAGAGAGAGAGAGAGAGGGGAGAGAAGGCTGCAAAGATATAAAGAGCACTTGACCTTTTATAAAATATGTACACTGCGCCCCTTGTAAAAGTTCACCTTCGTGAATTTGCACTGTAATTTTGCATTTCTTTCGCCATGGTTATATTCTGCCTTTTGCACAGATTACCTTGGTTTAATATGCTTTATACTTATCTGTGCTTGACAATGCTTCCCTGTGCTTTACCATGGCTGTCTGTGCTTTACAATGCTTCCCTATGCTTTACCACACCTCTCTGTGCTTTACAATGCTTCCCTATGCTTTACCAGACCTCTCTGTGCTTTACAATGCTTCCCTATGCTTTACCACACCTCTCTGTGCTTTACAATGCTTCCCTATGCTTTACCAGACCTCTCTGTGCTTTACAATGCTTCCCTATGCTTTACCAGACCTCTCTGTGCTTTACAATGCTTCCCTATGCTTTACCACACCTCTCTGTGCTTTACAATGCTTCCCTATGCTTTACCATACCTCTCTGTGCTTTACAATGCTTCCCTATGCTTTACCATGCCTCTCTGTGCTTTACAATGCTTCCCTATGCTTTACCAGACCTCTCTGTGCTTTACAATGCTTCCCTATGCTTTACCATACCTCTCTGTGCTTTACAATGCTTCCCTATGCTTTACCAGACCTCTCTGTGCTTTACAATGCTTCCCTATGCTTTACCAGACCTCTCTGTGCTTTACAATGCTTCCCTATGCTTTACCATGCCTCTCTGTGCTTTACAATGCTTCCCTATGCTTTACCAGACCTCTCTGTGCTTTACAATGCTTCCCTATGCTTTACCATACCTCTCTGTGCTTTACAATGCTTCCCTATGCTTTACCAGACCTCTCTGTGCTTTACAATGCTTCCCTATGCTTTACCAGACCTCTCTGTGCTTTACAATGCTTCCCTATGCTTTACCATGCATCTCTGTGCTTTACAATGCCTACCTATACTTTAATATGCTTTCACTGAGCTTTTAGTTTGGGAGTCCACGCTATGTCAAGGCCCGCGATCTTGTCATGAGGTGCGTCCTAATAAAGTGTCACGGTTTAAACTTTGAAAGCAGTACTTTGTAAAATGTAATCCTTCATTCAATACCCAGTTCAATATTTCGAATGATTACAGATCAAGAGTGTTTTGGTTTTGTGTGCCAGACTAATTATAGGAGTGCCCTTTTCCAAGACCATTTCTTCCTGAATTCAGAAGCAGGATTCTCAGAAAGATGTTTGTATTGCACCATGCTGGGCATCGCGCATTGAAGTCCGGAGGTATCTAGCAGCCATTGTGAAAGTCAATAATGGGGTCTCATTTGGCCTCACACGCTTATATGCAATTGAAAATCATAATTGGTTCTATAACGCCTTATTTTCAAAACACCAAAATACACTCGCTAATTAAGCTCTCGTGTCTTATTTAAACCGCGACCGCTGTCAGGGCTAGAGTGCGCTGTAATCTACAATGGAAGACATCGAAGCGCTTCCAATTCAACTGCAGCACGAGAGGGAAGGGGTGAGGAAAAAACGACCCTACACTAAACCCAGAATCTTTCGTCCCCCTCAGACATTTTTAGATATAACTATAAAACAAGTTATGCGCGGATACAGATCGGATATAGGCGCTATAACAGCGCTGTGTCATCTGCTTAAATTTAATGTAGAATCGCACGCAGAGCACAGTCACGCAATATTTGTGTATCGGAGGCTGTGTGGTCCAGTGGTTAAAGAAAAGGGCTTGTAACCAGGAGGTTCCCGGTTCAAATCCCACCTCAGCCACTGCCTCACTGTGAGACCCTGAGCAAGGCACTTAACCTCCTTGTGCTCCGTCTTTCGGGTGAGACGTAGTTGTAAGTGACTCTGCAGCTGATGCATAGTTCACACACCCTAGTCTCTGTAAGTCGCCTTGGATAAAGGCGTCTGCTAAATAAAGTAATTATAATACCTGTAAGGATTACAGTAGGCATTCATTTTCATGCAACGGGTGACAGCCATACAACAGCTAGAGACAGATCAGCAGTCATCAGTCATCTTCTATGTCAGAGATATACTCTGACTGATGTCATGCACTTTTCCATAGGGCAATGGTATGAACTATTTCTAATTGAAGATGTGTGGAACAAAATGAAAACACACACACATATTATCAGTGGTCTGGCTTCCCAAACGTGCTCGGTGTAATAGATTACACACATGTTGCGGTATCCCCAGATTCAAGAAATGAAAACATCATCATTCTTTACCTGTGCATGTTTTGTGCGATGTTCAATGCATTAGCACGGATGTAGTTGCTAAGTACCCCGGCTCATGCGGCGACTCATTTATCATGGAGATCAGCGACTTGTTCAGAACATTCAAACAAGGGTTTCTAAGTGGCTCATTTTAGAATATATTAAATCAAAAATTAACATATGACCATTCGAAAACATATGTAACAAACTATAGGTTCCAGAATGTTTTTTGCGTTTATTTTTTTCGGTCCTTCGGTATTTTAAATTTAGCAAATGGCTCCGGACCTTTTTGCCAAAAATAACAGTTTGTTACAGAATGTGTTTTTTTTTTTTCTCCAATTGTTGCGACGACGTACGCACTGCCTCGTTGTTTTCCAGTTAAAATGGAAGTCCGGCCAATTGAAATGTGACTAATTGCCCTGCTAGTGAACCTGAAAATTAATTGGCCTTTCAGTTAAATCAGTCACAAGCAGGAGTCGCAAACGAGTAGGAGAAATTAACCTGTCACTATTTCCTCTTTTAAAAATACGCCTTCTGAAAAAAAAAGTTAATCTTTTTTCATGTTCCCTGAAAAACGAACAAGGGTTGGAACGGCCAGAGTGAAATAGTCAGCTATGCGTCACACTCGTTTAACCGTCACTGAAGTCCAAGTGTTATAGGGTCGGATATGTGAGTGCAGACTGTATATCGTTATGATAACGTAGGCCTACTCTAATTTTTATTAACAGGAAAAGTGACGTCTAAATGTAACTGTTAATTCTGCAAATATAGCCCTTCAGATTTTTTTTTTAATGACACCTCAATATAAAATGAGAAACTAATAATAATAATAATAATAATAATAATAATAATAATAATAATAATAATAATAATAATAATACAAACACCATCCTAACTGTTGAGACATCAGGCTCAGGTTATTAATTCATTACAAGTTTCAGCTTGACAGTCCCCCCCCAGCCCCTCGCAACGCACTGTCAAAAAACTGACAACGCTTTACCCGCATGATTCTTTCATCTCCTCACCTTGAGCCTGAAAGAGCCCTTATCGGCTCTCTCTCTAAAAGCAGCAAACCTCACTGACCAAACTCAGGGCGTCTTTTTCCACGGTAAGCATTTACGATAGGTTACCCTGGTTCGCCAGTGCGTATGAATAGGTTTTTAGCACACTTCGCTTTTCTTTGTGCTTACCTATGCTTTACCAAGCATACTGTGGTCCCCTTAATGGCAGCCTCATTCCCTCAGCATAATAACCATTATTGCGTTGCCGTTGTCTGCCTGTATCTCTGCATTGCCATTGAAGATCATTGGGAAGGGTACAGCAAGCACACTGTGGACCCATTCTACCAATGGCAGCCTCATGCCATTGTAGCTGCCCTATACTTGTGCTATCGTTGCCCCTTAGAATAATGTAGAAGCACTGATAATGTTAGTTGCTGCATCTGTTGGGCACTAATTGACTACAACGCTTCCCTAGAGCCGTGAAGTGCAATTATCGGTATTAAAATACGCGATGGATTTTATAGATTTATTTTTTCTTCAAACCGCTAGTCTGTCATTTAGCTTCTGTTTTATGGTGAAGGTTGGTACAATCGTGTTGTCATGGCAGACTATTTCGTGACTCAATACAATTTGCTATTACAAAATAAATAAATAAATAAGTAAAATAATTATGTTTAGCAAAGGGAAAGCGTTGAAAACAAACCGTGGCGTTATAGTCTTTTGATGCAATGTTAACAACACTCACTTTGATTTCTATTCAGTAGAAAAGCACAGCGCCTTGAGAAAGCCAGCTTCTCCGACGGAGTAAGCAATATTACAGTTTGGGTTCCAGTTTACTACACTTCGTAGAATCTCAGTTAATTGGATCTCAGTTAGGAGCGTCTCTAATATATATATATATATATATATATATATATATATATATATATATATATATATAGAACTCAGCGCAGCTTCTGACCCGCGGTGTCACCGTTGGAGACGCACTAAGCTTCAGTGGAGAGAGAGAGAGCGCACAGCGTAGTTAAAATTCATTATTTCCATCGGTTCCAGCAGCGACTCGTGTGCACGCTGCAGGGAAGATCGCGTAACATCTGTTTCATTTAACAGAAAAAAAACTTCTTGCTCTGTTTGCATTGTAGCTGTCTGTTGTTGTTACTAGCTGTTCCGTTTCTGCAGCGCTGCACAGTGTGTGTTTTTTTTCGCTTTAGTATAACTTGCATGTGTTTGTGCATCTGGTTTAATTGAAGCAGCCTATAGCTTAGAATTATGAGCTGCAGTTTAAATATAAGTTGAATTGCACCACCGCAATAAAACTGTCATAGCAACTGGACAAAATAACGTTTAGATTTTCAGGTGCCGGCTGTTTACAACGATAGCGATATATTTCTGGTGCGCTCATCTTTTTGTTTATGTCTTTTAATAATTTGCCAGCGCAGCAGATACTTGGTGCCCTGAGGCTGTGCAATTTATTTAACAAGTTACGTTTTTATCGTTTGACTGTGTTTGTGCGTTGATACGTCTGCCCATTTTTTTCAGTTGGTCTTTCCCCCCCTCTCTATATTTGGGAAGAGGCAGAATAGATAGCATTTATCTTTCAATACTAACTGGGTTTTCAAACATTCATTCAAACGTCGTTTTATGTTGTTATTTTTTTTGTAAAAAAAAAAAAAAAAGATTTAACGGCTTCTGCTCTCCGGTGGCTGCACTTTTTGGTTGACGATGGGCTGTGCGCTATCGGGGCCCGGTGTGAACACCGGGAGCAGAAACGCCCCAGAGGCGAACGAATCCGGATCAGGCACTGACACAGGGACCGGGTCCCGGTTGAAATCGGAGCCGCTCCCGCTTTCTGAAGCACAGAAAGATTTAATTCGGGAATCTTGGAAAATCCTTCACGAGGACATCGCGAGAGTGGGGATTATCATGTTTATCAGGTAAGAAAACGCGAAATTGGCGTTTAAAATAAGGTGGCAGTTTTATTATTATTATGAATGGAGAAGGGGGGGGGGGGTATAAAAACATGTATATAGTTTTATAAAAATGACTCAATCACATTCAGAATGTATGCATAAATCGTGACCGTCTGTGTGCCTGCCTGTCTGTGTGCCTGCCTGTCAGTCTGTCTGTGTGCCTGCCTGTCTGTGTGCCTGCCTGTCAGTCTGTCTGTCTGTGTGCCTGCCTGTCTGTGTGCCTGCCTGTCAGTCTGTCTGTGTGCCTGCCTGTCTGTGTGCCTGCCTGTCAGTCTGTCTGTCTGTGTGCCTGCCTGTCTGTGTGCCTGCCTGTCAGTCTGTCTGTCTGTGTGCCTGCCTGTCTGTGTGCCTGTCTGTGAGTCTGACTGTGTGTCTGCCTGTCTGTGTGCCTGCCTGTCAGTCTGTCTGTCTGTGTGCCTGCCTGTCTGTGTGCCTGCCTGTCAGTCTGTCTGTCTGTGTGCCTGCCTGTCTGTGTGCCTGTCTGTGAGTCTGACTGTGTGTCTGCCTGTCTGTGTGCCTGCCTGTCTGTGTGCCTGCCTGTCAGTCTGTCTGTCTGTGTGCCTGCCTGTCTGTGTGCCTGCCTGTCAGTCTGTCTGTCTGTGTGCCTGCCTGTCTGTGCCTGTCTGTGAGTCTGACTGTGTGTCTGCCTGTCTGTGTGCCTGCCTGTCAGTCTGTCTGTGTGCCTGCCTGTCTGTGTGCCTGCCTGTCAGTCTGTCTGTGTGCCTGCCTGTCTGTGTGCCTGTCTGTGAGTCTGACTGTGTGCCTGCCTGTCTGTGTGCCTGCCTGTCAGTCTGTCTGTGTGCCTGCCTGTCTGTGTGCCTGCCTGTCAGTCTGTCTGTGTGCCTGTCTGTCTGTCTGCCTGTCTGTCTGTTTGTGTGCCTCTCTCTGTGCCTGCCTGTCTGTGTGCCTGCCTGTCTGTCTGTCTGTCTGCCTGTCACACTTTACTTGGACAACATAGATTCCAGGGGCCGGTTTTTCAAAACAATCTGGATCAAAGTGATTCGGATTTTGTAATCCTGTATTTTGTGATGGACTTTACTTTTATCTGGATCGTTGTTCCCCCAGAAAACTTCACAGCTGGATTGCATTTATCCAGAATACAAATAATGATCATTACGAAATCCTTTTTTTTATTTAAAGTAATCTCGGTCACAGAATATAGGGTTAAAAAAAAAAATCCAGATCATTTTAATGCAGATGAATGCAGTTTTTGAAAAACCGGCCCCTGTAGATATTTAGAATCACATCTGTGTGTGTATATATATATATATATATATATATATATATATATATATATATATATATATATATATATATATATCAAAAGTCATCATCAAAAGTCTATAAGTACCTCCACTGTTTGTTTTCAAACACACTTTCCCTTGACAAACAGGAGGATAATAATAATAATAATAATAATAATAATAATAATAATAATAATAATAATAATAATAAGTCGGATAGGAACACACTCATAATGAAACCTCTATAAATCACCAGTGAATATCTCAGACGTTTTTAAAAGCTATGGATTATTTTTTTCTTCCATTTTGAACTTTTTTTTTTTTTTTTTTTTTTAACACGTAAGGTCACTTTAAACCACAGCTCCGAACGCAAAGGAAATGGTTCTGGGGGTCGATGGAGCGCTTGTAAGCCGATATCGAGCCCTCTGTTCCGCCTCTTATCAAGACGGGTGCCGATTAGTCTGGTCAGCCGTGGTTGGTCAATAAAGACACCGCTCAGTACGAAGCCACGTCTGAAATTGCAGTGCTACTCTTAATAATCGTAGCTGTGTGACAAACGCGGCGTTAAAAATAGGACGAGCATTAATGCAGTGTATTCATGAGGTGCAATCGCTTGCGTGCAAAACTCTACTTCCAGCTCCCAGAATTGAATTGCGCTATAGAAAACTCTGCAGAGAAGACAGCTCTGCAGTGTTGAGTGGAGTTCTCTTTCCTATAGACCTCTATACAGCTCTGCAGTGTTGAGTTCTCTTTCCTATAGACCTCTATACAGCTCTGCAGTGTTGAGTTCTCTTTCCTATAGACCTCTATACAGCTCTGCAGCGTTGAGTGGAGTTCTCGTTCCTATAGACCTCTATACAGCTCTGCAGTGTGGAGTGGAGTTCTCTTTCCTATAGACCTCTATACAGCTCTGCAGTGTTGAGAGGAGTTCTCTTTCCTATAGAGCTCTATACAGCTCTGCAGTGTTGAGTTCTCTTTCCTATAGACCTCTATACAGCTCTGCAGTGTTGAGTTCTCTTTCCTATAGACCTCTATACAGCTCTGCAGCGTTGAGTGGAGTTCTCGTTCCTATAGACCTCTATACAGCTCTGCAGTGTGGAGTGGAGTTCTCTTTCCTATAGACCTCTATACAGCTCTGCAGTGTTGAGAGGAGTTCTCTTTCCTATAGAGCTCTATACAGCTCTGCAGTGTTGAGTTCTCTTTCCTATAGACCTCTATACAGCTCTGCAGTGTTGAGTTATCTTTCCTATAGACCTCTATAAAGCTCTGCAGTGTTGAGAGTGGAGTTATTGTTGACGCTGAATTTTCTTGGCCAGACAGACAGCTTTGCACTGTCAAGCTGTAGCCCCTCTCCTTTTCATAAGCAACAGCAGGGGTATATCAAAAAAATAAAGTACACAAGACATGATTTTTTGCAATTGAGCGCTACATTCGTTTTTACTATAGAAAGCTGTTTGTGAATAAATATTTGTCTGGCGTTTCTGTGTTACTTACGGCTCCCAGGCGCATTACAGTAATCACCCGTCAAACTTTTGTTTAGTAGCTGAAAGTCAAGCTGGCACCATGAGTTTTATAAGTATATTATATATATATATATATATATATATATATATATATATATATATATATATATATATATATATATATATATATAAATTAGACCTTACATTTACAGTGCAGCCCGGTGATTTCAAAATTATAATACCGGCAGGCCAATCAGAGTGCAGTGTCCAGACAGGAGAATTTCGTGTTACTGACTCCCTCTGCTGGTGATACTTGGAAGTGCAGCTATGTACCGCCGATGTGATTTATTTGATTATCGGTTATTAACCGAATTTGTGATTTATCGAATCGTGGGATTAACAAGATAAGTGTAGTTTTTTTTTTAAAAAAAAAGAATGTATTATTATTAAAGTCCATTAAATTAAAAACTATTTATAGGTAAGGGCCCAGGGGACTGTAAAAAGTGTTCTGCAAAAGTACCATTAAAGATTTTGAACTACTATAGAATTAAATGGACGTTACATTATAAATACATTATACATGAGAAAACTGGCAATAATAATAATAATAATAATAATAATAATAATAATAATAATAATAATAATAATAATCATGCCAGGTAAGTAGTTTACTGAAGGCCTGGGTTTTTTTTTTTTCTAAAGAACTCCCTTTGAGATTTCTGACTTTCATTGGAAAACGACGTTATTTCCATGGTAGGTGCATCTGGCACTGATCTGGAGAAACGGATTCGTTACACAGCAGACTGTACCACAATAGAAGAGAGCGCCCCGGGGTACAGTGACAGCTATAAATACATACATAGAACCTGCTCATTAATGCGCTTGCAAACTGAACAGTATTTATACAGTGTTTACCAGGCAGTGTTGCGGGACGCACTGCCGGATTCGAACCCGTTACCCGTCTATCTGGGGAAATATGGCAAATAGACTTATCCACCCCGGGTGAAATAACAGCCCCCGGTCTGCCTCTCTCCCCTCCGGCAGGCTTTTTGAGACCCACCCGGAGTGTAAGGACGTCTTCTTCATGTTTCGAGAGATCGACGATCTACAGGAGCTCAAGATGAGCAAGGAACTGCAGGCACACGGTCTCAGGTACGAGAAGCGCCGAGCCATTACGGCTTCGGAGCTTTATTACAGTTCTTACCGGTGGGGTTTGAAACAATATTAGATTATACCGATGTTCTTGTCAGTTTGTTTTAACCCTGATTTATGTATTGCGCTTGTAATGACTGACCCCTACACTGGCCGAATAGGCACATTGTATGTGTGCAGAAAAGGCACACACCCCACTTGGGGGATTCCTCGGTAGCGTCGGCGGTTCGATTCCAGAGCGCGGAGAACATAAATAATAATAATAATAATAATAATAATAATAATAATAGCATTACACACTGAAAAAAGATTGCCAGTAATTGTGTTATTGGCTGTAAACGGGTTTAATATGGGATCAGCACCACAGCTACCAACATGCGCTCCCTCTCTCTCCCTCTCGCTCTCCTTTCTCTCTTCCCCCTCTCTACCCATCTCTCTCTCTCCCTCTCCCTCTCTCCCTCTCCCTCTCCCCTCTCTCTCTCTCTCTCTCTCTCTCTCTCTCTCTCTCTCTCTCTCTCTCTCTCTCTCTCTGTCTCAGGGTGATGTCCTTCATTGAGAAGAGTGTGGCCCGACTATCTCAGGAAGATAAGCTGGAGCAGATCGCTTTTGAGCTGGGGAGGAGCCACTGTCGCTACAGCGCACCCCCCAAATACTATGAGGTACCCCCGATCACACACACACACACACACACAGGATTTCAGTTGCATGGTAACCATTGTTCCCCCATTTCCCTGGTTTGTTATGCTTTACCAGAGCATGCCAAATCAGTTGCTATCGGCAAGCAGTCAAGCTTGGAGACAGTGGAATACAACAAATTCCAGAAATAATAGCCAATAATAATATTTATTGTGAATCACTGCCTGGTGTTAATATACGTATGTGCATGTAGATGTCCTGGGGCAACAAATCTGGTCACGCTGAAATGTTGTTCGTTTTTTTTACATGACAGGTACAGAGTTCAAGTTACTTATAAAAGTAATTAAGAGTCTATAAAGTCATTGAGATCTAAGTTGGAATGCAAACCAGCAGGGAAAACTGTGTTTGTGTCCTGTGTAAATATTCTTTTGTTTTCTCAGGCAAGAGACCTATTAATATGGTAACGTAAAAAGCAAATTGTGCATATAGTATTTTTTTATGAGGGTTCATTTTATATTATTTTGCATCGTAAAAGTTCTAAGAAGTTTGTTGTTATAATAACTTAATATTTGTATTGAAAGGTAAATAACGAAATGAATGCTTAAGCTTGAATTAGTTTTGTTTGATGTGCCAAGGAGCTGCATAAGCTCGTGTTTTCTTTTTAATGTATTGATATTACATGACGTTTACCGCACTTGGGACAGTTGACCTACTCTGTGCAAGTAAAGCACATGGCTCCAGAGTGATCGACCTGTGTAAAAAAAAAAAAAAAAAAAAAAATACAGTACTGTGCAAAAGTTTTAGGCAGGTGTGAAAAAATGCTGTAAAGTAAGAATGCTTTCAAAAATAGACATGTTAATAGATTATATTTATCAATTAACTAAATGCAAAGTGAGTGAACAGAAGAAAAATCGAAATCAAATCCATATTTGGTGTGACCACCCTTTGCCTTCAAAACAGCATCAAGCATCAATTCTTCTAGGTACACTTGCACACAGTTTTTGAAGGAACTCAGCAGGTAGGTTGGCCCAAACATCTTGGAGAACTAACCACAGTTCTTCTGTGGATTTAGGCAGCCTCAGTTGCTTCTCTCTCTTCATGTAATCCCAGACAGACTCGATGATGTTGAGATCAGGGCTCTGTGGGGCCATACCATCACTTCCAGGACTCCTTGTTCTTCTTTACGCTGAAGATAGTTCTTAATGACTTTCGCTGTATGTTTGGGGTTGTTGTCATGCTGCAGAATAAATTTGGGGCCAATCAGATGCCTCCCTGATGGTATTGCATGATGGATAAGTATCTGCCTGTACTTCTCAGCATTGAGGAGACCATTAATTCTGACCAAATCCCCAACTCCATTTGCAGAAATGCAGCCCAAACTTGCAAGGAACCTCCACCATGCTTCACTGTTGCCTGCAGACATTCATTCGTGTATGCTCTCCAGCCCTTCGGCGAACAAACTGCCTTCTGCTACAGCCAAATATTTCAAATTTTGACTCATCAGTCCAGAGCACCTGCTGCCATTTTTCTGCACCCCAGTTCCTGTGTTTTCATGCATAGTTGAGTCGCTTGGCCTTGTTTCCACATCGGAGGTATGGCTTTTTGGCCGCAAGTCTTCCATGAAGGCCACTTCTGACCAGACTTCTCCGGACAGTAGATGGGTGTACCAGGGTCCCACTGTTTTCTGCCAGTTCTGAGCTGATGGCACTGCTGGACATCTTCCGATTGTGAAGGGACGTAAGCATGATGTGTCTTTCATCTGCTGCAGTAAGTTTCCTTGGCCGACCACTGCGTCTACGGTCCTCAACGTTGCCCGTTTCTTTGTGCTTCTTCAAAAGAGCTTGGACAGCACATCTGGAAACCCCTGTCTGCCTTGAAATTTCTGCCTGGGAGAGACCTTGCTGATGCAGTATAACTACCTTGTGTCTTGTT
The DNA here is from genome assembly GCA_030684275.1 of Acipenser oxyrinchus oxyrinchus. Lineage (NCBI taxonomy): Eukaryota > Metazoa > Chordata > Actinopteri > Acipenseriformes > Acipenseridae > Acipenser > Acipenser oxyrinchus. The sequence goes on from CM060302.1 coordinate 3,305,921, forward strand.
GCTGTGCTCAGTCTTGCCATGGTGTATGACTTTTGACAGTAAACTGTCTTCAGCAACCTCACCTTGTTAGCTGAGTTTGGCTGTACCTCACCCAGTTTTATTCCTCCTACACAGCTGTTTCTGTTTCAGTTAATGATTGTGTTTCAACCTACATATTGAATTGATGATCATTAGCACCTGTTTGGTATAATTGTTTAATCATACACCTGACTATATGCCTACAAAATCCCTGACTTTGTGCAAGTGTACCTAGAAGAATTGATGCTGTTTTGAAGGCAAAGGGTGGTCACACCAAATATGGATTTGATTTAGATTTTTCTTCTGTTCACTCACTTTGCATTTAGTTAATTGATAAATATAATCTATTAACATGTCTATTTTTGAAAGCATTCTTACTTTACAGCATTTTTTCACACCTGCCTAAAACTTTTGCACAGTACTGTATATATATATATATATATATATATATATATATATATATATATATATATATATATATATATATATACTGTATATATACTGTATATATATATATATAATTTTGCTTTTTCAGATTGTGCAGGAATAAAGTTTTTGTTTATTTATTCAAACGTGCAACAAGAAGCATAGGGAAGCATTGTAAAGCACAGCGAGGTCTGGTAAAGCATAGGGAAGCATTGTAAAGCACAGAGAGGTCTGGTAAAGCATAGGCAAGCATTGTAAAGCACAGAGAGGTCTGGTAAAGCATAGGGAAGCATTGTAAAGCACAGAGAGGTCTGGTAAAGCATAGGGAAGCATTGTAAAGCACAGAAAGGTCTGGTAAAGCATAGGGAAGCATTGTAAAGCACAGAGAGGTGTAGTAAAGCATAGGGACGCATTGTAAGGCACAGAGAGGTCTGGTAAAGCATAGGGAAGCATTGTAAAGCACAGAGAGGTCTGGTAAAGCATAGGGAAGCATTGTAAAGCACAGAGAGGTCTGGTAAAGCATAGGGAAGCATTGTAAAGCACAGAGGGGTCTGTTAAAGCATAGGGAAGCATTGTAAAGCACAGAGAGGTCTGGTAAAGCATAGGGAAGCATTGTAAAGCACAGAGAGGTATGGTAAAGCATAGGGAAGCATTGTAAAGCACAGAGAGGTCTGGTAAAGCATAGGGAAGCATTGTAAAGCACAGAGAGGTGTGGTAAAGCATAGGGACGCATTGTAAGGCACAGAGAGGTCTGGTAAAGCATAGGGAAGCATTGTAAAGCACAGAGAGGTCTGGTAAAGCATAGGGAAGCATTGTAAAGCACAGAGAGGTCTGGTAAAGCATAGGGAAGCATTGTAAAGCACAGAAAGGTCTGGTAAAGCATAGGGAAGCATTGTAAAGCACAGAGAGGTATGGTAAAGCATAGGGAAGCATTGTAAAGCACAGAGAGGTGTGAGCCTGTAAGTCGCTTTGGATCAAAGCAGCGACTAAATGACTAAATAAAAACTAGCCAAACTCACTAATCGCTTCTTTTGTTGTTGTTGTTGTGCCTGTTGCAGTACGTTGGGGTGCAGTTTATCAGTGCGGTGAAACCGATCGTAAAAGAAAACTGGACCCAAGAAGTGGAGGAGTCCTGGAAGGTAAATGATGAATAGAGTGAAAGAGGAAAATGTCTGTGTTAGAGACGCTCTGTGATGCACAGTTTGGCCACCAGAGGGCTCTGCAGTAGCGTCAACATTTAAACCGAACTGAAAACGACTCAAAACACAATTGCACATATTATCACTCACCTCACGTGCAGTTAAATAAGAACGATTTAAACGACACGGGCTCGATTCTCAAAACTATTTGCTCAAAATTTTTTATCTGAAAGAAAAAAACAAAATACACAACTACACGCCATTACAATTCTAAAATGAACTAAGTCTACCTGTAAGTTCTGTGGTGAAAGTCGTCAATTTATTTTCATGTGCTATTATATTTATATTAAAATGTGTGATCATTTTACACACATTGAAGAGGGATTTGTGTTACAAATTGAGTAGGAATTTGTGACAAATTGAGTAGAAATGTGTTACAAATTGAATAGGAATGTGTTACAAATTGAATAGGAATGTGTATGCCCCCCCCCTTCAGTACAGTTGAGTGGAAATTGGTTTCTGTTTTTGTAAGACATTTTTTTAAGCGAATAGTAAGCGTTTGTCATGGAGTGATTTCAACCACACCCAAACACAAATTAGAACTAAAAATTGCGTTTTATTAAATGATATATCTATAATTATTAAACAGGAATTTGCTTTCCTAGATAGATGACAAAGGTTACATTAAAAAAAAAAATCTTTCTGTTTGTTCTAAAATAAAACTAATGGTGTTTCTGTCCTTTTTAATCTCCATTGAATTTACTACAAACCCTCCCTTTAAATTCAGAAATCCGCGCCTGCACAGTATACGCGACATCTACCTTTTTCCCCAATTATTATTATTATTATTATTATTATTATTATTATTATTATTATTATTATTATTATTTATTTTTTAGCAGACGCCCTTATCCAGGGCGACTTACAATCGTAAGCAAATACATTTCAAGTGTTAAAGTACAGGTAATAATACAATAAGAGCAAGATAAATACAATTAGTTCAAGCAAGTACAAGTGTGACAAAATACGATTCAATAATACAGCAGATAAAAGTGACAGTGATAGTTACATCAAGATATGATTAAATACCAAATACTACAGATTAAACACTTGGCAGATTACAGTACTCTGAAGTACAGGATTAAATGCAGTAAAATAGGGGGCAGATAAGAGTAAGTAAAGCACATTTAAGGAAGGGTGAAAGTGTCCCAGGGGAGAAACAGAGGAGTTCTACAGGTGCTGTTTGAAGAGGTGAGTCTTAAGGAGGCGCCGGAATGTGGTCAGGGACTGGGCGGTCCTGACATCTGTAGGTAGGTCATTCCACCACTGCGGAGCGAAGGTGGAGAAGGAGCGGGCTCTGGAGGCAGGGGAGCGTAGAGGAGGTAGAGCCAGTCTTCTAGTGCAGGCGGAGCGGAGAGGTCGAGTGGGGGTGTAGGGAGAGATGAGGGTCTGGAGGTATCTGGGTGCAATTGCCCCTGACTCCAGCAGCTCACGGACATCTGCTCTGGAGCTCCTGGGTGCGGAAGAGGAAGCTGGCTCAGTAGTAGGATCGGAGGACGCCCGCTGAACCTTCAATGTTAAAATAATTGGGATCGCTCAAACTAAAATAATAATAATAATAATAATAATAATAATAATAATAATAATAATAATAATAATAATAACAAAACAGCTCTAATGTTGCAGTGTTGGTGTTGTTGTTTTGTTTCAGAGCCTGTTTTCGTATCTGACGGCGGTGATGAAAAGGGGTTACCATGAAGAGGAGAGGAAGAATGGAGTCAACAAGACCAACTATGGGACCCAAGTGCCGCCCGTGTGGCCGGGGGGTGTCGGTGCCGTGCATAATAATGTCTGAGCGCCCCTTCCTGCAGAGGCAGGGGCGGGGGTGGGGGGATGTATTCGCAATGGGGGTCACTCTCGAAATCCGACAGGCAGGGACCCAGACGCTTTTTAAAAGCTGTGCAGCCCAGTCACGTTTCCTACAAGAAGTGCTTTGAGCGATCGGAGGAGGGGGATCCTGTGCTAGCTGCTGAAGCAACCAGCTGGAAGGCTCTGGAATACTGTCCAGACAGTATTGCTCAAATCTCTGCTGTGTGGCTGACGAAATGGACGCATGCTATTCGGACACTGCACTCTGTAATTCACTGGTGAGACCACACTTGGCGCAGTGCCCAAGGGCACCCAATCTAATCCCAGGGGCCGAACTGCATCTGTTTAGTCTAGGACAAAGAAGAAATAAGGGGGGACACAACTGAAGTCTACAAATTTTTAAAAGGGGTTGACAAAGTTAACCCGAACCAATACTGTAAGAGCAGCACAGAAACCAGGACCAGAGGACACACAGTGTGGAAATGAAGTGGAGGCAGTCTTAGGGGACACAGAGGGTGAGGGTATGGGTTAGGGTTACCTAGTCATGCTGCTGCTGCTGCTGCTGCTGCTGTTGTTGTTGAATCACATGGATCCTGTAGCGTTTTAGACATTTCTGCAACTTGCCCTTGAACTGCAGCTCTTGCTTCAAATCTTGTTTCCAGTCCGGGGATTCACCCATCCCGTTCATTCTGCGCCCCTCCTCCAGTTACCTGACAAACTAGAGCTCGCAAGCCTTAGAGTCTCCTCTTCGAGTAGAATCGCCTCACACTTCACATCGTCAGAAGAGAGACTCTCCGACACCTCTTTTTAGTTCCTGTCGCACTCCACTCTCCTGGAGTCCCAAAATGAACTGATCCCTCAGTAACAGGTCTGCGTGACCCAGGTTCTGGGGGTCCTGCTGCTGTAACCGGGAAAGGCGGACAGAGATTTAAACAGATCAAGCAGCTGCTCGGAACCGGGCGTGCTCTGATGGGTCGAACCGCCTCCTCTCCATCGTAAGCTGTCTCACATTCTTGTGTCTAGATCTGATGATGATGATGATAATAAACTGTGATTCTGTTGCCTGGCAAAGACCATAAATGAAATGCTTGAATGCCTGTCTGTCTGTCTGTCTGTCTGGCTTGTATTGCTGTTTGTATGTCTGTGTCTGTCTGTCTGTCTGTCTTGTATTGCTGTTTGTATGTTTGTGTCTGTCTGTCGGTTCCTGTGACAAATCTCGCCAAGACCTTATAGTGGTGAATTTAGAAATTCCAAAAGAAACCTGATACATTCAATGACAGCATGACTGGAAGTCATCTGTTGAAGACACTGAGAAAGACTTCTAGTGGAAACGCTTGCCATTGAATTTACACTGAAGACGCTGAGAAAGACTTCTAGTGGAAACGTTTGTCATTGAATTTATGAAGTTTCTGTTAGTGTTTCTATTGAAGACATTGAGAAAGACTTCTAGTGGAAACGTTTGCCATTGAATTTATTAAGTTTCTTTTAGTGTTTCTATTGAAGACACTGAGAAAGACTTCTAGTGGAAACGTTTGCCATTGAATTTATTAAGTTTCTTTTAGTGTTTCTATTGAAGACACTGAGAAAGACTTCCAATGGAAACGTTTGCCATTGAATTTATTAAGTTTCTTTTAGTGCTTCTATTGAAGACTTCTAGTTGAGATGTTTGAACATATGAAGTTTATTTAACATTATCTAAATTTGGATAAAGTACACAAACTGGATAATCAACCCTTTCCGTCACGCATCACATTACAGTAAGTATCCCTTATCCAACTGGGATGAAACTTGGTTATCTGATTGGTATTATTAGAATGTGAGGATATTAAAATAAAAGATTTGAATAGATTAACTGTGTGTGACACACATTTCTTTTAGTCGCGTGTATTACTATTATTTACTTCTCAGCCGACGTCCTTATCCAGGGCGACTTTCAATTGTTACATACAATTACATTATTTTTTACATACAATTCCCCATTTATACAGCTGGGTTTTTACTGGAGCAATCTAGGTAAAGTACCTTGCTCAAGGGTACAGCAGCAGTGTCCCCCACCTGGGATTGAACCCACGACCCTCCGGTCAAGAGTCCAGAGCCCCTAACCACTACTCCACACTGTTTCTTTTACAAAATAATAAGTTACTATAACACGTTGCTTCTCAGTAGAAACTTCAACCTGGCATCTTTGTACCTTTGTATAACGCTGAGTCATTGCATTGCTATCCTCGTTCAGGGCAACCATTGTAAATGGCACTGGTTTGCGCATCCTCTCTTCTCCCTCCTTTATGATAGTAAAGTTTATGATAAGAAAAGCACAATCACAGCAAAACATCGGTGACCATTGCAAAAGCACTGGGTGGTATGATCAAGCATATTTATTTAAAACAGTCAAACGATAAAACCAGCCCTTATAAAATCCACACAGCAAAGTGTAATACTGTAACAGATACAAAGATACAAAGAAAACCTTACGTTCAACACACACACACACTCACACACTATTTACACAAGCAGGGCTTTCCCTCAGGCAGAGTCCTCTTTTTTTTAAGGGTGGGGAAACGCCTAATTAATTTTACAGAACTAGAATCAAACAACTATGTTACATATTGTAAAGGACAGAGAGGTCTGGTAAAGCATAGTGAAGCATTGTAAAGCACAGAGAGGTCTGGTAAAGCATAGGGAAGCATTGTAAAGCACAGAGAGGTTTGGTAAAGCATAGGCAAGCATTGTAAAGCACAGAGAGGTGTGGTAAAGCATAGGGAGGCATTGTAAAGCACAGAGAGGTGTGGTAAAGCATAGGCAAGCATTGTAAAGCACAGAGAGGTGTGGTAAAGCATAGGCAAGCATTGTAACGCACATAGAGGTATGGTAAAGCATAGGGAAGCATTGTAAAGCACAGAGAGGTCTGGTAAAGCATAGGGAAGCATTGTAAAGCACAGAGAGGTCTGGTAAAGCATAGGGAAGCATTGTAAAGCACAGAGAGGTCTGGTAAAGCATAGGGAAGCATTGTAAAGCACAGAGAGGTCTGGTAAAGCATAGGGAAGCATTGTAAAGCACAGAGAGGTCTGGTAAAGCATAAGGAAGCATTGTAAAGCACAGAGAGGTCTGGTAAAGCATAGGGAAGCATTGTAAAGCACAGAGAGGTCTGGTAAAGCATAGGGAAGCATTGTAAAGCACAGAGAGGTATGGTAAAGCATAGGGAAGCATTGTAAAGCACAGAGAGGTGTGGTAAAGCATAGGGAAGCATTGTAAAGCACAGAGAGGTATGGTAAAGCATAGGGAAGCATTGTAAAGCACAGAGAGGTCTGGTAAAGCATAGGGAAGCATTGTAAAGCACAGAGAGGTCTGGTAAAGCATAGGGAAGCATTGTAAAGCACAGAGAGGTCTGGTAAAGCATAGGGAAGCATTGTAAAGCACAGAGAGGTCTGGTAAAGCATAGGGAAGCATTGTAAAGCACAGAGAGGTCTGGTAAAGCATAGGGAAGCATTGTAAAGCACAGAGAGGTCTGGTAAAGCATAGGGAAGCATTGTAAAGCACAGAGAGGTCTGGTAAAGCATAGGGAAGCATTGTAAAGCACAGAGAGGTCTGGTAAAGCATAGGGAAGCATTGTAAAGCACAGAGAGGTCTGGTAAAGCATAGGGAAGCATTGTAAAGCACAGAGAGGTCTGGTAAAGCATAGGGAAGCATTGTAAAGCACAGAGAGGTCTGGTAAAGCATAGGGAAGCATTGTAAAGCACAGAGAGGTCTGGTAAAGCATAGGGAAGCATTGTAAAGCACAGAGAGGTCTGGTAAAGCATAGGGAAGCATTGTAAAGCACAGAGAGGTCTGGTAAAGCATAGGGAAGCATTGTAAAGCACAGAGAGGTCTGGTAAAGCATAGGGAAGCATTGTAAAGCACAGAGAGGTCTGGTAAAGCATAGGGAAGCATTGTAAAGCACAGAGAGGTCTGGTAAAGCATAAGGAAGCATTGTAAAGCACAGAGAGGTATGGTAAAGCATAGGGAAGCATTGTAAAGCACAGAGAGGTCTGGTAAAGCATAGGGAAGCATTGTAAAGCACAGAGAGGTATGGTAAAGCATAGGGAAGCATTGTAAAGCACAGAGAGGTGTGGTAAAGCATAGGGAAGCATTGTAAAGCACAGAGAGGTATGGTAAAGCATAGGGAAGCATTGTAAAGCACAGAGAGGTGTGGTAAAGCATAGGGAAGCATTGTAAAGCACAGAGAGGTCTGGTAAAGCATAGGGAAGCATTGTAAAGCACAGAGAGGTCTGGTAAAGCATAGGGAAGCATTGTAAAGCACAGAGAGGTCTGGTAAAGCATAGGGAAGCATTGTAAAGCACAGAGAGGTCTGGTAAAGCATAGGGAAGCATTGTAAAGCACAGAGAGGTCTGGTAAAGCATAGGAAGCATTGTAAAGCACAGAGAGGTCTGGTAAAGCATAGGGAAGCATTGTAAAGCACAGAGAGGTATGGTAAAGCATAGGGAAGCATTGTAAAGCACAGAGAGGTCTGGTAAAGCATAGGGAAGCATTGTAAAGCACAGAGAGGTCTGGTAAAGCATAGGGAAGCATTGTAAAGCACAGAGAGGTCTGGTAAAGCATAGGGAAGCATTGTAAAGCACAGAGAGGTCTGGTAAAGCATAGGGAAGCATTGTAAAGCACAGAGAGGTCTGGTAAAGCATATTAAAATACATGGCAATGAACCGTGCATTAAATGGGTTAATCGAGAAACCAATTCATTTAAGTTGACACTTTTAGTTTCGGTTTTAAACTCGCCAAAAAAAAAAAAATCTTTGTTCAAAGGTTAAGCTGCTTTCCTGCCGAACTCCCGCGGGACGGACATGTTTCCGTCACTGTTTTAACGGGTGGGTTGTCTGGAATTGATTTGAGTAGGGGAGGGGAAACTGAGCTGGGTTAAACACAGATTGAGGCTGTTAAACTGTATTTGACTGTTTCTAAATCATTTTTATCAGCGCGTTTGTCGGCGGAGGAACAGTTGGTTTTACAACAGGTTAAGCTATAAACCAGTCGCAGGTACGTATTATTATTATTATTATTATTATTATTATTATTATTATTATTATTATTATTATTATTATTATTATTATTATTGCAAATGTATGATCCACTTCGACAAAACGGGAAGTTATTTTGTATTGTCTTTTGCAGGTCGATATTCAACCGAGGAGCTCTAGTTACATGCATGGTGTTGGGTACAGTGCAATTGGGGTTACCTGACGTCCCGGCAACGCTGGGATTATCCAAATGTTCAGCTTTTATTTAATTTTTGCAGGTCGGAAACAGTAAGATAGTTTAATCGTCCATGTTTTGCAATGGTATTCGCTTTCTTTCTCTTTTTTTTATTTTTTTAAAGTACACAACTGTAGCAGTGCGCTCAGTAAATTCAACAGCAGAGTTTGCGTCAGCGCCGGTCAAAAATTGTGTCTTGATTAGTACAGCCATTTCTTACAACTGTTTTAATCAATCAAGCGATCTTTATTTTATATAGCGCCTTTCATAGTGGATCGCCGTCACAAAACGCTTTACAAGGTGCAGTAACAACAAGAAAATCCATAATACTTTAAATACAGAGAAATGCATAATACATTAAATACAGTGAAAAATGCATAATATCTGAAATAGTAGCAGCAACACAGCAGCTAATAGCAGATATCAGGCTGAAAGAGCATGGAAAGCAAGAGAGAACAAGCGGGTCTTTTGAGAGTTGATTTAAAATGTATATTCATAGTAATAGTTGATCTAGTTATTTTAACCTGGCGTTTTGTACATTGGGACGTGTTTTGGTCAGGTGGCGACAGGAGGAAATCGGCGAGTTGTTAGGATTTCAACCACTTTTTAAATTTTAAATTGACAGCTCTTCTAGAAAGTTATATAACGTTTGCAGAACGTCTCCAAACCTGATCCTAGGTTTTTAGAAGTGTCTACGTCATCAATAATAATAATAATAATAATAATAATAATAATAATAATAATAATAATAATAATAATAATAATAATAATAATAACTGCAGTTTGACCTCCTCATGGTCACTGGCTGTTACCAGACCACAAAGAATTTGATATCGTAATTAAAGTAATTCATGTAACTTCATCCATTTGAGTTAGATTTACTTTTTAATAGTCAAGTTACTTTTAACTTATTTTTTATTTCTTTTAAACAATAAAAAGTTGGCTTAGCAACAGAATGTGCAATCCACAAACTATTGTATTAGCTGCCAGTGCTTCTGCTTGTGCACTATGAGTAAGATTTGAATTTTTAAGTTAATGTAACTTGATTTAATTTATTTAGAATGACTGTGGGGTTTACAGTGTAGAATCTTATTAATGTATTCTGATTGACAACATTTTTCATCTTCTTAATTTATTTATTTGGCAGATGCCTTTATCCAGGGCAACTTACAGAGACTAGGGTGTGTGAACTATGCATCAGCTGCAGAGTCACTTACAACTACGTCTCACCCGAAAGACGGAGCACAAGGAGGTTAAGTGACTTGCTCAGGGTCACACAGTGAGTCAGTGGCTGAGGCGGAATTTGAACTGGGGACCTCCTGGTTATTATTATTATTATTATTATTATTATTAATTTCTTAGCAGTCGCCCTTATCCAGGGCGACTTACAAGATATCACATTATTTTTACATACAATTACCCATTTATGCAGTTGGGTTTTTTACTGGAGCAATCTAGGTAAAGTACCTTGCTCAAGGGTACAGCAGCAGCATCCCCCCCACCTGGGATTGAACCCACGACCCTCTGGTCAAGAGTCCAGAGCCCTAACCACTACTCCACACTGCTGCCCTGGGACTGGGACATAATGGCAGCACATCTTAAATGGATCTTATTTTTATTAAATAACCAAGCCCATTTCAAGCACATGGTTACAAGCCCATTTCTTTAACCACTGGACCGCACAGCCTTGCATTGTATGAATTGTTACAATTGTTACAATGCAAAATTCATATTTAAATACAGAGTAGTTTATAGTAAATGCAAATTATACAACTAAACTACAATATGAACTAGGCAGTATGACATGACAGTAGTTCCATAGTGCGTTAGCTATGGGTCCAGTGACGTACTCTGTTCAACACACTGCACGCTGTTCTAAATTTTAAGTCGTTTTTTGGGGGGAATGGGGCAGGGCAGTAATCATGCAGAGGACAGGACAGGGGCTCATGGAGGGGGAAGAAAGGGCAGTTTTCAAGCATCGCACTGACTGAGAAAAAGAACACTTGTGATAGAAGATTGTTACATCGTTGTAGGCTGTGTGGTCCAGTGGATAAAGGGCTTGTAACCAGGAGGTCCAGCTTCAATTGAGTTAATAACCCTTGTCTGAGCCATGTTTATAAACAGTTGTTGAAAAACAGTATCTATCATGCCAGGAAAACAAAACAAAAAAAAATCCTTCTGAGATTTCTCAAGTATTACTTTTTCCAAGAATTGTACAACAACCATTGTTGGATCGCAGCGTTATGGTCTGCAATTGCTAGTGCGACACAAACCGGTTCGTTTGATTATTGGGCTTGTGCTCCCCATCGGTGTTGATGGGGCTGATTTGCCATTGCGGCTGTGCGTTTCGCCTCTAGGATTCCGTGCCTGGTCTTCTGATTGATAGCAAAAAAAAACTACCAATCACAGAGCACCCACTAGGATACAGTTACAGCATCTGTGTGGTGCTACACGCAGAATACATAGTAAAATAACCTGGCAAAGTTTATTCAGTTATAATTTAGAAAGTTGTAGGTGCGTATGTCCTATGCTGTACCTCCAGCACAGAACACAAGACGACCAAGTTAGAACGCACACCGAATTAACTCGTTCGCACGAGTTAAAGAAACGGGCTTGTAACCAGGAGGTCCCCGGTTCAAATCCCACCTCAGCCACTGACTCATTGTGTGACCCTGAGCAAGTCACTTAACCTCCTTGTGCTCCGTCTTTCGGGTGAGACGTAGTTGTAAGTGACTCCTGATGCATAGTTCACACCCCCTAGTCTCTGTAAGGCTCTGTCCACACTATGCCTTTAAAACGTATTAGTTGCATTTAAGCCGGCTTCGCAGCATTTAATACCGTACTCGAGACCACCTCAGGAGGAAAGACCACCTCTCGAGTCCGGTTCTAATTAGATCGCATCAGGTAGTGCGGTTTATCAGAAGCGTGGACGCTGTAATACCAAACTACATTTTTTTGTGTATCCTCCAATATCCCCAAATGCTTTGTGGTATGTTTGGGGAAATACTCAGAGCAGGTGCCCGAAGGACTTGCTATCAGTGTACACTCCGCACTAGGTATTCATTTTTATGCTTCAAAACAACTGTCAGGACATCTCCTGTTAAACTAGTGGGGGAAAATAAGAAAAACACAACGTTAAATTAGGCGACTGCAAAAATGAAATGGATCGGCGAGGAACAAATTACGTAATTTGTCAGCTCCGTTTGAAATAAAATTAAGAGGACCAGAATTAGACTCAGGCAAGATATGAAGGTAAAAACAAAGATTGTTTTGTAATTAACAGCTTTTTCTGAGTTTAATTATAAAACAGAATCAGCTCAATTTGTTTAAAGGGATTTCACCTGATTAAAAATAAAACCTGAACACCTCAAGCCTTACTTAATGTGTGTGTTCGGATTTACTTTTTCCCGCAATACTTGTAATATTTCATTTATGCAATATGCACCTTTGTTAATATGGGGCATAACACATTATTTTAAAATAAAATACAGTGCATGGTGGGATACTATCGTATTAATACTATCCACGGTTCGTTGCGCTGCTGGGAATTGTAACTGAACTATTCAAATGGTGTGTGGACGCATTAAGCCTGAGTAAACATGAAACCCTACTTCAGTGTGAACGCTTTAAACTGGATTAATTAGAGCGGTTTCGAGTACGGTTATGTAGTGTGGACAGGGCCTAAGTCGCCTTGGATAAAGGCGTCTGCTAAATAAACAAATAATAATAATAATAATAATAATAATAATAATAATAATAATAATAATAATAATAATAATAATAATAATAACCTAAAACGGGGCACCCAAATGTAACCACTGGGTAAATTATGCTGATAACCACCCCATTCTGCTTCCACTCGGCTTTTAAAACAGTGCGATATACACACTTTATTATCGCGCTTCAAGCACTCTGTTGACATTGTAATTCCCGTGTATGTATGTATTTACTAAGGAACGACTGTGCAAATAGCAATTACAGACACTTCCTGAAAAATTGTTCTTGTCTTGTGTTTTTAATGCGTGATTTCTCTGCAGGCAGAGTGACTCCGCTGCACCATGGATGAGGTCAAAGAGCAGAGAATGGGAGCCAGTTGTCTTTTTTTTGCGGTGAAATCTTGCCCTACAGCCGAACTTGTCCGCAACAACATGGAGGACTCGTAACATTTTATAGTAGGAGTCATCATAATAATAATAATAATAATAAGACTCATCATTAGATAACGCTGTTGCTACGGTGATGACCGCTCAGAAGTGGTGACCCCGTCATGCAGCCATTTCCAGTAGCGCGCCGCCACACCGTCACGCTGCTGCTGCTGCAGCTTTTGGTCGTCATGGCGACGAGCACGTCACAAGGAGCGAGGTGCACCCCCAGGTGGCACGAAGCTGTAAATGCGGTGTTAAAAGTGATTGCTGATATCTCTAAAACTGTGAGTACCCCCAAAATCCGCTCTCTGATTCTCTCTGTCCTTCCTGCAGCTAATTTTTTCCCTGGTGGAATTTGCAGGTGTTACAGGGCGGCACAGGGTTTACAATGCAAGATTCATATTTAAATACAGTGTAGTTTAGGGTTAGGGTTAGGGTTAGGATTAGGGTTAGGGTTAGGGTTAGGTAATAATACTGCTACTGAAATGACACAGTTCTGGTAATAATACTGTTACTGAAATGATACTGCTACGACTCGGACATCTGTGTTGTTGGCAAAACTGTTTTTCTATTAGTGCTGGGAATTGTCTTGGCAGAGATCAGTTTTGGCTTCTTCAATGTCAGGGGGTGGGGGGAGTAAAGACTTGATTTAAAAAACATAAGACTAAATAATACAAAAAAAATAACAGCATTGCCAAGCAAAATAAAGCACTGATCCGTTCCGAAGTGCCCGGAGACAGGGCGGGGCATTTCACTGAACGGTTATGCCTTTTCTTAGCCCGGGAAAGTCATACAAATAATTGGAAGACCAGAATAGAGAACCGCTGGTTTAAAAAAAGGGGTGGGAATTAAAACAACAACAAAAATAACGTTTTACAGTTATTAGCAGTGCTGTAGTTTTTAAGAAGATCAGTTTTTAATTTTGTATTGTTCTGCAGGGCAACCCCATGAACTGCACACTGTACACTCCGGACGTACCAGTGGTTGACGTAAGTGACAAAAAAAAAAAATATTGCAACTTAACCCTATTGATGTAGTTTTAGATTTCATTAAAAATGTTTTCCTATGACGTCATCATACAGTTACGTCTTCCATAAGTCCCCATATAAAGACAAGAAAATATATATATATTTTTTAAAATCCATCCCTATATGAGGCCCAATGCATGAAAGGGTTAATTAACAGTGTTGGTTTCTTTGTGTGGGCATGTAGGTTTCCTCTTGGGGCAAAGTTGAAACTGGGAGCCAGGTCATTTATTTTAAACTAACTTAAACTTGATTATGTCTTTAATATAGCCTAATTATTAAGAGCATGTTGGTGTGATATCATAAGTATTCTTTCTTCACTTTGGACATTGCGTCATGGAGACTTTTCAAACTTTTAATAAGTCTCCAAGTACACCATTAACCTGTGTCCCCCTCGTAACACTGCCCCCTTGTGGATGGGAAAAATACTACATTTGTTCTATGTGGGCTTTCTTACTGGTGTATTTCTTACACCTACTAGGGGGCAGAGTGTTTCAGGAAAGGCTGGTTTAATGGTTGCACTCTGGTGTACCAGCTGTACTTGTGGGTTAGACATGATTCTAAAAGCTCTTTTATGGCCACAGCGGTGTTTTTAATAATTGTAAAGCCACAGCATGTGATGATTGGAAGAATCGAACAACGCAGAATCAATATGGGCCAGAATAATGGACACAAATTCAAAGGGCATAATAATAGGAGCATGATATATATAGACCGCCAAATTCAGATACCGAGAAAAATAATCTGTTATACAGTGACATTAGAAATGCGTGTAGAAAAGGAGAAGCCATACTAATGGGGGATTTCAACTTCCCCCATATAAAATTGGAGAACCCGGTGGGGAGCATGACAGACGAAATTGAAATGGTGGAAATGACAAATGACTGCTTCCTAACACAATTTGTCAAGGCACCGACTAGAGGGGAGGCATGCCTTGATTTAGTCTTTTCAAATAACGAAGACAGAATAACTAAAACAGAGGTCAGAGAACCGTTGGCAAACTCAGACCACAGCACGGTCTCATTTGAAGTGATTTTTAAAAACCCCCAAAGTAATGACTAAAGCTAAGGTTTACAATTTTAGAAAAGCAAACTATGAAGGTATGAAACAGAGACTGACAGAAGTAGATTGGAGTAAAATAGAGAAAACATCCACAGAGAAAGTATGGCTGTTTTTCAAAAATGTCGTACTAGAGGCGCAAAACAGACACATCCCAAAAGTAGACAAATCAAAATCTAAAAAAAATGACCAAAATGGTTTAATGGATCAATTAAAAAAAAATATTCAGAGGAAAAAAAGGCACTTACAGAGCGTTTAAAAGGGACCAACAACAAAGTACACAGAGAGAATACTTGAAACTGCAAACACAAGTAAAAAAAGACAGCTAGAGAATGCTTAAAATACAAATATATTTACCAATACAGGCTATTAGTTAAGAGCAGAAATGAGTGGCTTATTTTTGCCACCGGATAAATAAAATAGTGTATAGCAACACCATTAAAATGTAGTTTATGCTAAAAACGTATGTTATTTGATGTTTCTGATTAATGACTGTTACACATGGA
Organism: Acipenser oxyrinchus oxyrinchus; assembly: GCA_030684275.1. Taxonomy (NCBI): domain Eukaryota; kingdom Metazoa; phylum Chordata; class Actinopteri; order Acipenseriformes; family Acipenseridae; genus Acipenser; species Acipenser oxyrinchus. Next base: position 3,321,352 of record CM060302.1, read on the forward strand.
GTTTGTACAAAAAATATATTTATTCACTTACCTAAAAAAAAAAAAGTTTGAATACTGTAAACTTAAACATAACTACTTTGAGAAAAAGTAAACTATCCTGCTGCAGATTTTAATTGAGATATTGAAACTTCTTGGCATTGTTGACAGTTTCCTTCAAACCCATTATCAAAATACTGTATCGGTTGAAATGATCTTCCTCGGGGGGGGGGGGGGAACGACATACCAATCCTTCCCCGGGGCCCATGACGGCTCTCGGAGGCCCTGCCATTGCGACTTACAGTCGTAAACAAAAATACATTTCAAGAATCACAGTACAAGTATTAATCCAATTAAGAGCAAGCCCCACATGTCAACCTGTTGTTTTAAATAACTTTAGCATATCAGAGACAGACTAAGAGCTCTTAAAATAAACAAATCTCCTGTGCCGGATGAGATCCTCCCAATAGGAAATGAAAGACATTATTTACAAACCGCTAACCAACATCGTGCAACAGTATCTTGAGCCAGGGGTTGTACCGACAGACTGGAGAATTGCAAACGTAATACCGATCCACAAAAAGGGAGACAAAACCGAACTAGGTAACTACAGACCAATAAGCCTGACTTCTAGTATAGAAACTATAATAAGATCCAAAATGGAAAATTATCTATATGGTAACAGTATCCTGGGAGACAGTCAGCATGGTTTTAGGAAAGGGAGATCTTGTCTAACTAACCTGCTTGATTTTTTTTTGAGATTGCAACATTGACCATGGATAATTGCAAAGCATATGACATGGTTTATTTAGATTTCCAGGAAGCTTTTGACAAAGTCCCACATAAAAGATTAATTCTCAAACTGAACACAGTAGGAATGCAGGGAAATGCATGCACATGGATTAGGGAGTGGTTAACATGTAGAAAACAGAAACTACTGATTAGAGGAGAAACCTCAAAATGGAGCGAGTACATTAGTGAGACCTCATCTAGAATATTGTGTTCAGTTCTGGTCACCTCGTTACAAAAAGGATATTGCTGCTCTAGAAAGAGTGCAAAGAAGAGCAATCAGAATTATCCCGGATTTAAAAGGCATGTCGTATGCAGACAGGCTAAAAGAATTGAATCTATTCAGTCTTGAACAAAGAAGACTACGCGGCGATCTGATTCAAGCATTCAAAATCCTAAAAGGTATTGACAGTGTCGACCCAGGGGACTTTTTCAACCCTGAAAAAAGAAACAAGGACCAGGGGTCACAAATGGAGATTAGATAAAGGGGCATTCAGAACAGAAAATAGGAGGCACTTTTTTACACAGAGAATTGTGAGGGTCTGGAACCAACTCCCCAGTAATGTTGTTGAAGCTGACACCCTGGGATCCTTCAAGAAGCTGCTTGATGAGATTCTGGGATCAATAAGCTACTAACAACAAACAAGCAAGATGGGCCGAATGGGGCCTCCTCTCGTTTGTGAACTTTAAACAGACACAAGGTAATTTTAAAATAACGCAACAATAACAAATAATGGCAGACGGCACCTCGCTTGCCCTGCCAAATAATAAATAATAAAATAATACATTAAATACAAAAGACAAGTCATAATGTGCACGGGTGGGGGGGGGGGGGGACGGGACTCTACCACAGGTGCATTTCAGATATGCTGACTAGGTCATATCAAGCAAAGAGTCGAACAAGTTTTTTTTTTCTGTTAAAACTTGTTTAAGTTTTAAAAGTATGTTACCAGGAAACAAGCTAAGATGTTTTTTTTTTTTTGTTGTTGTCTTGTGGTTAGGCATTCTGAAACTTTTCTAGGCGGATATGCTCGTGAATATTTGAATAGTAAGTTATTCCCACCCACCCCACACACCGTCAAAAAAAATGAATGAAAGTATACTGAGCATCAAAAGAAACTGATCAAATTGCTGGCTGTGAGCACCCAAGACGACGAGCCACAGCACGCTGCCCTAGTCCAGCCTCCAACATGCCGATCGCACGAAGGCGCTGCTCTCTCGACAGACGTGGCGTATTGGTTTTTTTCTGTGATTTTCTTTATTGCTTTTATTCAAGCTTGCAATTCAACAGCTGAAATCACTCCATATCCAGCGTCCAATCAACTCTCTCACTAATTAGGTGATTAAGTGCTTCAGTCACAGTCACTCAAGCGTGTCATGGTCAAGGATGAATGATCGAGCGATTAAAAAGAAACCAAAAACATTTCGTCAATGTCCATCATTTATATACTGTACCTTTTTTTTTTTTTCAAAAATAAATGTGTTATTAAAGTTTCTGTTGATGCTCTGGTTATACTAAAATGTCAGTTGTTCTGGCTGACTGTAGTGACTCTATAGTGATCAATTAAGCTTCTAGTAAGCCCTTAATTGGTTCAATTAAGTAATTTAGGAACACAAACCTGGAGGGCCGGTGACCAGGACTGGAGACGCCCCTGGTTTTGGATATTGAACTGAATCTGACGTCCTCCTGGTTTGTTTGATTGCAGAGCTGCAAGAAGACAGCAGTGGCATGCTTCTCTGCTGAACTCAACGTGGCGATGTCTGAGTTTCGCATCCTGAAACAAAAATGGAGTCTAAAGAGAATTCTGCAAGGAATTGAAAATAGTATGGTGAGAGAATAATCATGATTCTTCTATATGAAGCCCTACCATTTGGTGCGGCTCCTATCGCCCTAAACTATTTATTTTTCACTGTAGAGCAGGCGTGTCAAACTCCTGTCCTCAAGGGGCCGTGGGGTCTCCTGGTTTTCATTCCAACTTAAGCTCTCAATTAACCTCATTGATCTAATTTATTTGTTCAATTGGACATGTTTTTTCAAGGTCTTTTCCAGTTGATGGCTTAAAGGCACTTGATTGAAGTTACACAACCTATAAAACATTTTGTGGCCTGCAGAGACTTGTTAATTGTGTGCAACTAATCAAATAATTAGAGCAATTAAGCAACTGAGTGCTTGTGTTGAACGATGCTGCGGGTGTCCTCGGTGTCCTCGGCTCACCGTGCACCGGCTGCCCAGAGCTGCATTGTCCTCCGACGCTGTAGCTCAGAGTTGCCTGCACGTTGAGTCTGCAGAGTGTAAAGAAGCGGTCGGCTGATGGCGCACGCTTCGGAGGACAGCGCGTGTTCCCTCCCGAGTCAGCCTATGCTTTACCAGACCTCTCTGTGCTTTACAATGCTTCCCTATGCTTTACCAGACCTCTCTGTGCTTTACAATGCTTCCCTATGCTTTACCACACCTCTCTGTGCTTTACAATGCTTCCCTATGCTTTACCAGACCTCTCTGTGCTTTACAATGCTTCCCTATGCTTTACCAGACCTCTCTGTGCTTTACAATGCTTCCTTATGCTTTACCAGACCTCTCTGTGCTTTACAATGCTTCCCTATGCTTTACCAGACCTCTCTGTGCTTTACAATGCTTCCCTATGCTTTACCAGACCTCTCTGTGCTTTACAATGCTTCCCTATGCTTTACCAGACCTCTCTGTGCTTTACAATGCTTCCTTATGCTTTACCATACCTCTCTGTGCTTTACAATGCTTCCCTATGCTTTACCAGACCTCTCTGTGCTTTACAATGCTTCCCTATGCTTCACCATACCTCTCTCTGCTTTACAATGCTTCCCTATGCTTTACCAGACCTCTCTGTGCTTTACAATGCTTCCCTATGCTTTACCAGACCTCTCTGTGCTTTACAATGCTTCCCTATGCTTTACCATGCCTCTCTGTGCTTTACAATGCTTCACTATGCTTTACCATACCTCTCTGTGCTTTACAATGCTTCCCTGTGCTTTACCAGACCTCTCTGTGCTTTACAATGCTTCCCTGTGCTTTACCAGACCTCTCTGTGCTTTACAATGCTTCCCTATGCTTTACCAGACCTTTAATCTTTAATAATCCATCGGGGTTGACCATAGTTGTCCTCCAAGCAGGTGGACACTGGTGCCTGTGCGCAGTGTGAGAGCTACCAGGAGAGGCCAGTGGAAGTCTTTCTGGATAATCTCAAGAATTTCCTGCAGCACATGCACTCTCATGAAGTGTGTGGCAGGTAGCACTGGGCTCTGAGCTCCACACGTCGCGCCCGGAGGGATCATTGCCCGTAAGACTGCTTCTCAACGGTGAGTCCAAGGCTCTAAAATCTTAATTAACACGCCTCTGAATACTGTAAAAGAAGAAAACTTCGCAAGCAAGAGTTCTATACAAATAAATCTATACTAAAGTTCTATACTAATAAAGTTCTATACTAAAGTTCTATACTAATCTGTACTAATAGGTAGTTTGGTAGTGCTTCAGTTGTATTTCATGCTAATATATATATACAGTACTGTGCAAAAGTTTTAGGCAGGTGTGAAAAAATGCTGTAAAGTAAGAATGCTTTCAAAAATAGACATGTTAATAGATTATATTTATCAATTAACTAACTGCAAAGTGAGTGAACAGAAGAAAAATCTAAATCAAATCCATATTTGGTGTGACCACCCTTTGCCTTCAAAACAGCATCAAGCATCAATTCTTCTAGGTACACTTGCACACAGTTTTTGAAGGAACTCGGCAGGTAGGTTGGCCCAAACATCTTGGAGAACTAACCACAGTTCTTCTGTGGATTTAGGCAGCCTCAGTTGCTTCTCTCTCTTCATGTAATCCCAGACAGACTCGATGATGTTGAGATCAGGGCTCTGTGGGGCCATACCATCACTTCCAGGACTCCTTGTTCTTCTTTACGCTGAAGATAGTTCTTAATGACTTTCGCTGTATGTTTGGGGTCGTTGTCATGCTGCAGAATAAATTTGGGGCCAATCAGATGCCTCCCTGATGGTATTGCATGATGGATAAGTATCTGCCTGTACTTCTCAGCATTGAGGAGACCATTAATTCTGACCAAATCCCCAACTCCATTTGCAGAAATGCAGCCCCAAACTTGCAAGGAACCTCCACCATGCTTCACTGTTGCCTGCAGACACTCATTCGTGTACACTCTCCAGCCCTTTGGCGAACAAACTGCCTTCTGCTACAGCCAAATATTTCAAATTTTGACTCATCAGTCCAGAGCACCTGCTGCCATTTTTCTGCACCCCAGTTCCTGTGTTTTCGTGCATAGTTGAGTCGCTGGCCTTGTTTCCACGTCGGAGGTATGGCTTTTTGGCCGCAAGTCTTCCATGAAGGCCACTTTTGACCAGACTTCTCCGGACAGTAGATGGGTGTACCAGGGTCCCACTGTTTTCTGCCAATTCTGAGCTGATGGCACTGCTGGACATCTTCCGATTGCGAAGGGAAGTAAGCATGATGTGTCTTTCATCTGCTGCAGTAAGTTTCCTTGGCCGACCACTGCGTCTACGGTCCTCAACGTTGCCCGTTTCTTTGTGCTTCTTCAAAAGAGCTTGGACAGCACATCTGGAAACCCCTGTCTGCCTTGAAATTTCTGCCTGGGAGAGACCTTGCTGATGCACTATAACTACCTTGTGTCTTGTTGCTGTGCTCAGTCTTGCCATGGGTTATGACTTTTGACAGTAAACTGTCTTCAGCAACCTCACCTTGTTAGCTGAGTTTGGCTGTTCCTCACCCAGTTTTATTCCTCTTACACAGCTGTTTCTGTTTCAGTTAATGATTGTGTTTCAACCTACATATTGAATTGATGATCATTAGCACCTGTTTGGTATAATTGTTTAATCATACACCTGACTATATGCCTACAAAATCCCTGACTTTGTGCAAGTGTACCTAGAAGAATTGATGCTGTTTTGAAGGCAAAGGGTTGTCACACCAAGTATGGATTTGATTTAGATTTTTCTTCTGTTCACTCACTTTGCATTTAGTTAATTGATAAATATAACCTATTAACATGTCTATTTTTGAAAGCAATCTTACTTTACAGCATTTTTTCACACCTGCCTAAAATTTTTCACAGTACTGTATATATATATATATATATATATATATATATATATATATATATATATATATATATCTTGCTGCCCTTATTATATAGCAGATTTTAAAAAGATAATCCTGCATGCAAAGAATTTAGGATTCTTTTTTTCGAAAGGAAGGAAGGGCTAATTTGCATAGAAGTTTGCATCAAATCGGCTGTAGAGTTTTCGTTTCAACGCGTCTGTATTCGTGGCGAGGTTGCCAGGCACTATCAGAATGCTCGGTGCATTCCAAACAGATGCATTCTTGTCGTTTTGTTTTTTTTATAGCTCTTTTTAGATCGCCTTGTTTAATCTTTCAAAACATTTTCCGGATACTGCTCTCAACAGAAATCAGGGGGCTGACGATCAGGTGAGGATCGTTGAGGTTGATTGCACTACCATTCCAAATGAAGAAACAGCTGCTGGTGTTTGTGTGGATCGCTGTTCTCCTCCTCAGAGTCTCAGAAAAGCAGCGATCAGCACAAACCCGAGCTGCCTCTTCACTCTGCATGGTAAAATCAGCCCGATCGACACCCATGTCAGCTGTAACTGTCAAACTCTCATCCTGTTGAAAACTGCACCAGAAAACACAACAGATCTAAAGCATGTTTTGTTTTGAAATTCCTTGCCTGCTCAAATTTACAAACACTGCATATTAGTCATATCTTAATGGAGCGCTGGAGCGTTCACTTAACAGATACAAAGAAAACCTTACATTCAACACACACACACACTCACACACTATTTATACAAGCAGGGCTTTCCCTCTGGCAGAGTCCTCTTTTTTTTAAGGGTGGGGAAACGCCTAATTAATTTTACAGAACTAGAATCAAACAACTATGTTACATATTGTAAAGGACAGAGAGGTCTGGTAAAGCATAGTGAAGCATTGTAAAGCACAGAGAGGCATGGTAAAGCATAGGGAAGCATTGTAAAGCACAGAGAGGTCTGGTAAAGCATAGGCAAGCATTGTAAAGCACAGAGAGGTCTGGTAAAGCATAGGGAAGCATTGTAAAGCACAGAGAGGCATGGTAAAGCACAGAGAGGTCTGGTAAAGCATAGTGAAGCATTGTAAAGCACAGAGAGGCATGGTAAAGCATAGGGAAGCATTGTAAAGCACAGAGAGGTCTGGTAAAGCATAGGGAAGCATTGTAAAGCACAGAGAGGCATGGTAAAGCACAGAGAGGTCTGGTAAAGCATAGGGAAGCATTGTAAAGCACAGAGAGGTCTGGTAAAGCATAGGGAAGCATTGTAAAGCACAGAGAGGTCTGGTAAAGCATAGGCAAGCATTGTAAAGCACAGAGAGGTGTGGTAAAGCATAGGGAAGCATTGTAAAGCACAGAGAGGTGTGGTAAAGCATAGGGAAGCATTGTAAAGCACAGAGAGGTATGGTAAAGCACATAAATAAACATGGCAAACCAGGGTAAACTACAGTAAATGCATAGTATAAACTATGCTAAGCAACTGCAGAAATCCAGTGGTAAACTTTTATTTTGATAAAGGTGCTGGGCATTGATTTTGAAGGCTTGGCTGCTTTAGTGTATTTGCTCCTTGAAAGTGGGTGTGTGACTCTGTTTCCTCCCTCAGACCAGCCACTCCACTGGTTCCAGATGAGACTATGTGGCGCTTGGAACGGGACCAATTTGACTCAACAGCACCAGAGAGCGAGGCGAGAGCGGGCTTCGTAAAAAACATCAGTTACCGTACGCTGACAAGCCCTGTCTTTGTTCCAATTGTTTGTTCTATAAATCCTTGGCAAAGCTATGAACTCCTTAATGTGATTTTTGCTGTTTGAAGTTTTGAGGCACTTTGAATATGCTACAATGTACCGACTTGGGGGTTCGTTCTGCACTGTAAATAGAGACTGTATTTCATTTATTTGCATTGACAGAACCTTTCGAAAACCCAGCTGCTTTCTCTTTGTGTTCCAGACATTGCTGTGTACCTGTGGGGGAGTTTCTTTGCTTTTCCCAGCTGTTGAAGATCCTGGCTGATGGGAAGGGATTTCGTTTGGGCTCGGCACCGTCTTCGTTTTGGAGGTCTGATGTTTTTGTGTTGGCAACTCTTTCATTTTTACGTCATAAAACTAGTCGTTCATAAAAACAAACGCATGAGCGGAATTCAACACGAAACGTATTAGTGGGATTCGACTGGTACGATTTCCAACACATAAGATTCACGGGGACAGTGACCTGCAGAGACTACGGGCAGAGACCCGAGGTGAAACACTCGCGCTTTATAGAGACAAACGTTTTTTGTTTTTGTTCGAAACTAAAGAGGTCCCAGCAGTATGACAGTTCTATATAGTTTTTTTTTCCCCCCCTAGATGTTTTTTTTTTCTTACTGGTATGCATACCACCCTACTTTAACCACTATCCCGATTCTCCCCTGGATATAGAGAATATATTTGAATTCTCTGGACATATAGGTGTACACACACGCATATATATATTGCAAAAGTATTCAGACCCCTGACCAATTCTCTCATATTACTAAATTACTAATGGTACAGTGAAATTTCGTTCTGTTTGATATTTTATTTTAAAACACTGAAACTCAAAATCAATTATTGTAAGGTGACATTGGTTTTATGTTGGGAAATATTTTTAAGAAAAATAAAAAACTGAAATATCTTGCTAGATGCATGACTTACTGTATCCTAGTTCAAATTATTATTTGCACTTACTGTAAACTACACTGTATTTAAATATGAAGCTTGCACTGTAACCCTGCACTGCCCTGTGATACCTGTAAGTCAACATGGATAAAGACGTCTGCCAAATAAATAAATAGCAATACCACTACGACTACGACTACTACTAATAATAATGTATACCACAGTGACATCTGGTGGTCAGACAGGTGTACTGTCTAATATAAAATCACACGATGCGCAGTTTTGTACACAACACTAAATCAGCTGGTCTTTATAATATTTGACTTTTTTTTTGTAAAAGAAAGTGTTTTTAACACAAAGGATAGTGGAGGTTGAAAATTAAAGTCAGAACGTGGTAGAGACGTTTTCAAAGTTCATTGTCGCAATGAAAAATGAGAACTTTTTTTTTTTTTTTTTTTTTTTTTAAACAAGCTCTATTCACGTCACAGTTCTGCGGGTGATATGCTGAAATGGAAATGGAAATGCATTATATTAATGTGTGGTTGTATTTATATTACCGTTGTTTTGTTCAAGAAAAACACATTTTTCAAACCTATGTGCCCTTCTAATTGTATTGATGTAAATACGCAATCCTGTTTATTTGAAGCTACATGTTTATATACTGTGTTATATAGTGATGTATGCATTGTCCTCCTATGGGGATCCATATAAAGTAATATGTAGAATATTGTATATGGTAGATCTCCTGATCCGCCCCTCCTGCTCTGCACTGGACTCGCCTGACCTCAGCACCACGTTACTGGATCCTCAGCTAATGCACCTTCCTTGCACTGTTGCACTGCTAATATGTCATTGTAGATATAACTTGTTGCATCCTAGTTCATATTGTATTCTAGTAGTATTATTATTTGCACTTACTGTAAACTATACTGTATTTAAATATGAAGCTTGCATTGTAACCCTGTGCTGCTCTGTAACACCTGTGTGAGTCGCCTTGGATAAAGGCGTCTGCCTGATAAATAAATAAATAAATAAATACACAGTAAAATGGGTGCTTTAATGTACAAACTGGTATATCATGGTATGCCCATATACAGACATATTAATGAGTTAATTATACAAAAAGTCTATTATTATTATTATTATTATTATTATTATTATAGAACATTTTCACAAGTTGTGTTATTTTGCTGTGTATAACAAGCTTGATCGAGTTGACAATGGTTAAAATAGCCAATTCACTTCAGGGCATTCCCATTATAAAAGTTTGTCCTTACAAAGGTACCACTAAATGTTCCTGTCAGGACACTGCACTTATATCATGGTTAATAAAACGATTAATAATCATCTCCCAACACTGAAACCCTAACCCTAAGGTCAGTAACCTATATTGCAGTCATACGCATTAAAGTAGTTCATGTTTGGCAGCGAATAAGCGTTTCTGTTAGTTTAAAAAAAAAAAAAGTGACAGGACAGGGACATTTTGCGGTACCTTTGTAAACAGTGCCAAGATATCTGCCGTCTGGTTATTAATTCTGATAGGAACACATTCTTTCAAAATGCCAGCGCTGTTTCCCTCTCCGATGTGATTCAGTTGCAGTTCGCTTGGTTTCCTGCCTTCTGCTTTATTGGTGCAATTTTCACAGACAAACCAGACTCTCTCCAAATAGTGAAAAGTGTGGGGACTGTTATTGAATTATACTGAGCGACAATCAGTTACCTGGAGACCCTGAGTCTGAATAGAAAACCTAGAATATCTGGGTGAAATCCTGAATTTAGACCGCTATAGTGTGAAGATAACCTAACAGACAAGAGATTTAGCACACTACCAATATGGCGCCTCTTTTGGGATGCCCTTACCAGTATGGCGTCACGGTAAATCCCGCTTTGGGTTTGGAGTTGTGTTTTCGCGATAGTTTGGGGTATTCCCTGTTGTTGTAGGGAGGCTGAAATCGTGTTCGATAGTTAAAATTTATACAACACACATTTTTTTTTAAAGGATTTTAAGTTGGAAAAAGCGTCCGGTTCAAGGTAAGCCGCCATTCCGTTAATTTGCGAAGAGGTTTTCTTTGTTCATTTAGCTTGCGAGTTTTGAGAAACAGGCAATAAGATATTGTTTATCTGTCGAGGCCTAGTCATTATTATTATTCGGTACTGCCTTGTGATTGTGTTTTAAGGGAGTCGTGAACATGTTTTTTTTTTAAACTTCTCTCCGTATGTGTATTAACTACTTGTATGATACTTAACTTTAAAACCAGGAACGTAATACGGGCTGACTGTAGAGATAATGGTGTTTGGAGTCAATAAAAAGAGAGTTGTATTGGGTTTTTTCCTGACAGTCTCAGGCTTGGTCATTCATAATTTCACAGTCAGATACGACCACGTGATTCCACTGTTTCGTTTTTGTGACACACGTCGTTTTGACGCGAATTTCAAAAAGCGGAACTTAAATTGGAATTTATAATATTAAGCCGGGTTGCAAATAAGACTCATGTTGCACAGCAGTGTCACCCAGTCCAGGTTTTACTACCAGCTTGATCAGCCCCCAGTGTGTCCAGCTAACAAGCTCAGGTGTGTCTTATTATTAAACTCCCAGTGAAACCAGGAATGCATCAAACTGCTATGCAAATGGTCTTATTTATATCCAGCCCTGAATTGTTTTTGAGAGGGCTTATTAATACAAATGCATCCTCAATTTTGCATCAATTGATAATTCACCCCTTTCCTACACCGTCTGGCCATTTTGACAGTAAAAAAAAGTTATATATTTTCCTATATAAGGTCGCTTCACAAATTCACTGGTTGCAATATTTAAGTTTTTGTGATGTGTAAAACATATCACAAAATAGAGGGAGCAATAGACACCCCTTATCTGTTTTTTTCAATATATAAAATGTATGTTGTGGTTTAAATTAGTCGTTTGCACAAAAGGTTGTAATTCTGATAAATGCATACAGTAATCCATTATGCACAGCTGTAAACAGTTATTGTTTTGAGATTCAGCTTTTCTTAGCCATATGGATGCGTGCATTCGCTGCTGAGTGACAGGCAGGAGATCGAGACGGAGGTTGAAGTTGATACGCCCCCTGCAGGTGGACAGGATTTATTTACATATCAACACGCTGAACAGCTCACATGACAGCTATGGCAGTGCACGGAGCACACACAACACAGTGTACGAAAACTTTGGTGGGATCTGCAATCTCTGAACTAATCTTCTCTGTTCAATAATAAACTCACGTTGCTGAAGAGATTGATCTTTGCAGGTAAACGGCTAGGGCAGATATGTGACTACTGTATCTATTTTTTTTTTTAACACTTGTGTTTTTTTCCTCCTGATTCAGGCCGAAGGAGTTGTAAGAGATGTCCGATAGCGAGGACAGCGATTTCTCAGACAATCAGAGTGAACGCAGCAGTGAAGCCGAAGAGGTTGAGGATAATGAGGTGAGGCGCAAAGTATCCCTTCCTTCGGATGAAAAAACCAAGATCCTATTGCAAGTGACTCTGCAGCAGCAGTTGTTGATGATGCATAGTTCACCCCCTAGTCTCTGTAAGCCGCTTTGGAGAAAAGCATCTGCTAAATGACTCCTTTAATAATATGCATGCCGCAGAATAGGTTAGGTGACTCCCATGCATTTCTGCATTTCAGTCCCTGCTGCTCAAGACACGAGTGAAATCAGTTTGATCTTCCCAATCTTGCCCACCAGAGGATGTTGGCGTAATCCACATAGCAGAATAAACAGCACCCACAAATTCAGCCCCAGGAGAGAATGGCAGGCACGGTGTATTTCAGCTCTGGATTGGGTTGTAGTACAAAAGACTGTGAAACCCAGTCACAATGTCGTTGCTTGTTTTTCGGTTTAAAATCTTATCAATTTTTCATTACACGTCAATTTTCACTAAACCCAAATCAAGCAGTCCTGTCTGACCAGCGAAGGCAACAAGACTCCCAATTGCATAGCAGTTTGATCCGTTACTGGTTTTACTACGAGTTTAATAAGACCTGAGCTTGTTATCTATGCAGTGTGGCTGATCGAGCTCGTATTAAAACCTGGAATGGGTGAAACTGCTAGGCAATAGGAGTCTTAATAATATCCCTGTTGCTGTGTGTGTGTGTGTGTGTGTGTGTGTGTGTGTGTGTGTGTTGCAGGAGGACGGGGGGAGAGGCAGCGTGGCTGGCAGCGACAAAGGGGAAGAGGAGGTAGAGGAGGAAGACGAGGAAGAATACGATGAAGAGGAGGAGGAGGATGATGACGACCGGCCGAGGAAGAAGCCCAGACATGGGGGCTTCATCTTGGATGAGGCCGGTAAGAGACGAGCCCCATCCTTCATAGTAACAGCATAGCAAAGTGTGATACAGCACAGAGAGGTCTGGTAAAGCATAGGCAAGCATTGTAAAGCACAGAGAGGTCTGGTAAAGCATAGGGAAGCATTGTAAAGAACAGAGAGGTCTGGTAAAGCATAGGGAAGCATTGTAAAGCACAGAGGTCTGGTGAAGCACAGGGAAGCACTGTAAAGCACAGAGAGGTCTGGTGAAGCACAGGGAAGCACTGTAAAGCACAGAGAGGTGTGGTAAAGCATAGGGAAGCATTGTAAAGCACAGAGAGGTCTGGTGAAGCACAGGGAAGCACTGTAAAGCACAGAGAGGTCTGGTGAAGCATAGGTAAGCATTGTAAAGCACAAGAGAGGTGTGGGAAGCATTGTAAAGCACAGAGAGCTCTGGTAAAGCATAGGGAAGCATTGTAAAGCACAGAGGTGTGGTAAAGCATAGGGAAGCATTGTAAAGCACAGAGAGGTGTGGTAAAGCATAGGGAAGCATTGTAAAGCACAGAGAGGTCTGGTAAAGCATAGGGAAGCATTGTAAAGCACAGAGAGGTCTGGTAAAGCATAGGGAAGCATTGTAAAGCACAGAGAGGTGTGATAAAGCATGGGGAAGCATTGTAAAGCACAGAGAGGTGTGGTAAAGCATAGGGAAGCATTGTAAAGCACAGAGAGGTCTGGTAAAGCATAGGGAAGCATTGTAAAGCACAGAGAGGTGTGATAAAGCATAAAAATAAAAATAAAAAAACATAACTAAGTTTTTAAATACATTTTGAGCTGGAAGGGTGGGGAAATCATTTGTAGAGAGAGACTTGGCCCATTTAACACAGTTTAAACACAAGTTTTAAATCAATCTATTTCTTAAGTAAGTGGAAGCACAGTGTGCGTGGAGTTTAAGTGGAAAGGCTGTTGCTCTCCTAGTGATCTGATATTAAGACGCTTTCTGCTCCTGTGTTTTGTTCTCAGATGTCGATGATGAGTATGAAGATGAAGATCAGTGGGAGGACGGAGCAGAAGATATCTTGGAAAAAGGTAAGCGGATTCCATCTGCGTTTTTAAGTCTCATTGATTTATTGAAGCATTAAAAGAAAACTGAGCCTATAGCCAGGTACTGATCCGTGTTACAGAATGCTTGCGTCTCCAGAACCACACCAATCCATTTTATCAGACTCTTGCACCTAGAATTTTAGGACTGAGACATCATTTAAACTATGAGCATAATTTAGGTCTTTTCTTTAACATCATGTAATCAAAGAAATTACAAAATGACTTATATGAAGCAGAATTAGTTAATTCTGTACAGTGATGCAAAACTTTTGGCCAGAGCTGTAGGTGCGTTTTTGAATTGCTGTTCTGGAACAACGCTGAGAGAGATCAGTGTTTTTATAAACTATCTGACCCCTCCAGAAAGCAGGTAAAACTCTAGTAGAAAGAAAAGTTTAGGGCAAGACACAAAGGCATAGCAATATAAGATAATCTCTGTAGTTATCAAAAGCAGCGTGCAAGCAGTTAAATACCAGTAAGGTATATATGCCAGAAAGTGAAACAGTATGTACAAACCAGTATAGAAAGCAGTGAAGTGGAAGAACCAGTAGGACAGTACCAGTAAGTATGGACCAGGTGTGTCTTATTAGACTCAAAGTAAAACCAGGAATGGATCAAACTGCTATGCAACAGGAGTCGTATTTCCCTCCCCACAGTGTAAATGACTTTCCAAGAGATTGACAATTTCTCTGAAATAGTCTGGCAGCATACTGTAAGACAGACTGTTGTACGGTCCATGCGTTTGACCTGCCTGTTTAATGGAAGTGATATATATTGCATGATCTGGGAAGTAAATCTGAGTGTTTTTATTCGAGTTTTGACCCACTATAGGATGCTAGGATTTAAGACAGTGACACTTTTGCATGCAGCAGTGTGAATTCCATTCTTGATTGCAAAGCAGCGGCGTACTTGTCAGTGAAATTAAAGGGATCGAACGTAAGGCTTAGGGAGTGAAGGACATGTACCAGCAAGGCAGAAACCAACTAAAGTGTATTTTCATTTCGAGGACTTGTATAATAACAACCAAAAATCTGTGGTTGTCCAACACTGATTTAAAATGTGTTCTTGGCCAGCTGCTAATATTATTATTTATTATTGTTATTAAATGTGATTGCTGAATGACAACGAAACAATCTATCTGCAAATGTTCTAAAGCTTTACACTTCTTCCTCATGACTATTTTAATTTTTATTTATTTATTTTTAATTTCACTGCTCTTAACTTAATGCTTTGTATTCATTTGATCTAAATGGGAGCCGGTCCTTAAAGTGCAGTTTTGAATCATTAATATGCCGGTCCATGCTGGCAGTTTTATTACACAGTGTTACATTATTTTCGTGACTCCTCGAGCTCAATTGATGCAGACCCTGTCTGTAGCTTATTTAAAACGTGCAGCCGTAGCGAAGCTGCTGCTGTAGTTTGCTGCAATTCTCAGCAGACTTGCACTGTCATTTTTAACTGTTTCCTTTGCTGCGCTCATAACTCTCAATTTTTTTGTTGTTTTTTTAAAATGCATGCCTCCTTCAGTTAACGGTAAATCAATTTCCAAATCTTCTTCCTCTTTGTTTTTTGTTTGTTCTGTATATATGAGTATTTTATGTGTGTATATTTGTTTGTATTGAAGGGGGGCACAGTCAGCAAATGCAAGAACAGGTTTGCTGTTTTCCTCTTCCAAAACTTGTATTGATGTACAGCTTAAAACGCTGGTCCAGGGGACCCCCTGTGTCTGCTAGTTTTCCAACTGAGCTCTCGATTACTTAACTAGACCCTTCATTGAATTAATCATTTGCTTAATTTTTTTTTCATTGTTCTCAGCTCCTAAAAGTTGCAGAATTCAAGTTACTTATAAAATGTTCTAGCTAACTTGAAATCTGCAACTGTTTAAGAGCTGAAAACAAGTCAAAAGGTCTAATTAATGGGATATAGTTCAAGTGTAGCTATAGCATGTCACATTTTTGGCTATGTCTTGCTGTTGCAATTTCCCCCATTTTTAATAATAATAATTCATCCAAAAAAAAAATAAACCTCTATTAAAAATTTGCCTGAACATGCTCCCTTTTATAAATATGAACTTCATATTTATTTCTTCATTTTATTTTGTTTATATATATACACACACACACACACTGTATGTGTGTACAGTTTACATATGTATATGTATGTAAAGTGTGTGTGTGTATAGATTTTTATTTGTATGTATTTTCATTGCTTTCTTGTGTACCATTTCCTGCCTTGCTACATTTTTATCATTTAATTTTTGTGTTAATGCTTTTTTGTTTTCCCTCCAATTTTTTGTTTTCCTCTTTGTTTTTTTTCTTGCCTGTCTCCTCTCTCCCCGCGTTGTTTGATTGTGGTGATATTGTTTGGCTCACAATGTGCCTGCTGCACATGTCCACTCCACTCCACTCCACTCCACTCCACTCAGCAGAACAAGCAGAAGGTGAGTGCCTCCCTCTCTTATCCCTTTCCCAGCACACAGCGGGACCCCTTGGGTCTCTCTCTGTATGCACAAACTCCTGCTCATAGAGAAGATAATAATCGAGGGCAGAGGTGATGTTACACCTACAGTATGCGGTTCTGCACGATCCTGTAGCGGTTATGCTGTGGTAAACATGCACAGGTAGAAAATATTCTTCTGTTAAAGAACTGAGCGAAATGATTATACAAATCGAGCTCTCTGCAGAAATCAGGCGCGAACAGTCAGGTGAGGGTGTGTGGCAGGGCGAAAGCCCTAACTTGTAAATAGTGTGTGTGTGTGTGTGTGTGTGTAAGAGGTTGGCAGGGATGGGGTTAATTCTATATATATATGAATACAGTTGTTGCATTCACATTATTAACAAAGCATTCACATTTAATTCACATAAAAAGTTGAAATGATGTTTATATATATATATATATATATATATATATATATATATATATATATATATATATATACATCACATATATATATATATACATCACATATATATATATATATATATATATATATATATATATATATATATATATATATATATATATATATATATATAACATTACATGTAGCACCATATGTGCTGGGCTTTAGGGACAGTTGTATTTAGGGTTGCATCGCAGTTTGAGCCATTCCTGGTTTTTACTGTGAGTTCAAGACACACTGTGGCTAATCAAGGTCGTGGTAAAACCTGGCTTGGGTGAAACTGAGGTGCAATAGGAGTCTTATTTCCAGCCCTGTTCTTGGGAGGAAGCCAGTCGTTTTCAGTCAGAGCATGGGAGGGATTTTTAGTGGGTTTAAGTCAGTGGTCGCACAGTAAGCACAGCAAACAGCAAGTTTAGTACAAGTGTAGCAAGCACAGTAAGGAAAGTTCAGAAACCGTGTAAAAAACAGCAGATGTTTGCAGCTTGCTGTTTTATTGGCTAAGCACAAAGCAGTTTACTTATATTATCACAGCAGGGCAGTTCCTTAATTTACTCTGTGTGTATAATCCACAGTTGTGATGAGACGTATATGTTCTTTATAAATTGCATTAGGTAGACACATTTAGTGCAGATACAGATTTCGAGGAACACAAGGTAAGTGGGTTTTAGTGTTTCCTTTTTTATAATAGAAGTGAACGGGAGCTATTGAAAACTGTGATTCCTCTGTGTTGCCCTGCTAGTGTGCCGCTATGGC
Source organism: Acipenser oxyrinchus oxyrinchus (assembly GCA_030684275.1). Taxonomy (NCBI): domain Eukaryota; kingdom Metazoa; phylum Chordata; class Actinopteri; order Acipenseriformes; family Acipenseridae; genus Acipenser; species Acipenser oxyrinchus. The sequence goes on from CM060302.1 coordinate 3,338,874, forward strand.
CAAAGGTTTTGCATCACCCTGTAGAATGAACTCATTTTGCTTCATGAAGTCGAATGAAACCTGCTGAATAATGTCACGTTAACATATTGAATTGCACACCGCTTTGTAGTTTTTCCCATATACTTAACGAAAAACTGACGAAATAAAAACATTTCGAAAAAAAAAAATATATATATATATATATATATATATATATTAATTAATTATTATTATTTTTATTATTATTTATTTCTTAGCAGACGCCCTTATCCAGGGCGACTTACAATTGTTACAAGATATCACGTTATTTTTACATACAATTACCCATTTATACAGCTGGGTTTTTTACTGGAGCAATCTAGGTAAAGTACCTTGCTCAAGGGTACAGCAGCAGTGTGCCCCCCACCTGGGATTGAACCCACGACCCTCCGGTCAAGAGTCCAGATATATATATAAAATATTTTTTCTTCCCAATCCTAAAATTCTAGGTGATGCAAAACTTTTGGCCACAGCTGTAGTATTGTCACTCTGTTTCTCCAAGCTCATCGCTGGCTCTCTAACTTGCGCTCTTGTCTGTAGTTTCCAATATCGATCATGTCGTGCTTGATGATGACCACTCTGGTGCTCGCAGACTGCAGAATCTCTGGAGGTTGGTTCGGTTCTTTTTAGATCACGTACGTTTCTAAGTGTTCGGTGGCTGACTTTTAATCAAGTTCTTTCATTCTTGTGCACTCTGTGTTGGGGTCTGTCATCCAAAGAGTGCAGGAGAATATAAAATCTCAGCTTGATTAGAGGTAGCCACTGCACACTTAGAAACACAAGTCGTTAAATCTAAATACAATTTTTAGAAAACTAGCTGAAAAGCCTGTCTTAATTCATGATTTCTTGTCTTTTTTTATACAGAGATCAGAGGGAAGAGGAGCTGGGAGAATATTATATGAAAAAATATGCCAAGTCCTCCGGAGGAGAGCAGTAAGTCAAAAAGATTTAACAAAGAAAACAGTGCAAATTTTAAATGTGTTCTTTAGTGCGATTACGTCATTGGAAGTTCAGCATAGTGTGTATTACACACACACGCACAAAGTGGGGGTCCAGTGGTTAAAGAAAAGGGCTTGTTACCAGGAGGTCCCCGGTTCAAATCCCACCTCAGCCACTGACTCACTGTGTGCGACCCTGAGCAAGTCACTTCACCTCCTTGTGCTCCGTCCTTCGGATGAGACGTAAAACAAACAAGGTCCTATTGCAAGTGACTCTGCATAGCTCACCCCCTAGTCACTGTAAGTCGCTTTGGATAAAAGCGTCTGCTAAATGACTCATTAATAAAAGTAATGAACAGAAACATTGTAGGTGTTGCATGTAAACAAATAAAATATGCCACTTTAGTGGTTTGACCTTAAATTGTATATTTTGCAGATGGTCCCACTATTTACAGCAACACATGCTTATATAATGTTTACATTTACTGTATAGAAACTCAAGGTGCCTTTGCATTTTGTAATAAGTGCAGAATGAATTACACTGTCTTGCTCACATAGCCCTTTGCTGTACATAGCTAGTCCATGTCTTAAACTAAATGCACTTGGTAAACAAAGTCTGCAACATGGGGTTACTTTTTTATATTTTTCTTTACAGTAAGGGACTCGATTGCAGACTTCAGTGGGTTGAAATTAAATTCCTAGAAACAGATAGAAATGGAATAGCAATGGCTATTTTAATAATGCTGGAGTGTTTTATGTGTTTATCTATCTATCTATCTATCTATCTATCTATCTATCTATCTATCTATCTATCGATCGATCATTTTTTGTTCTTCTCTTCTAGTTTCGATGGGGGCTTGGAGGAGCTTTCTGATGACATCACTCAACAGCAGTTGCTCCCTGGTGTGAAGTAAGTGATGCAATACGATGTCTTCTGAAGTCGGAAGCCAGTATTAGTCTGTATGTATGTATGTATGCATGCAGTAGTGTGGAGTAGTGGTTAGGGCTCTGGACTCTTGACCGGAGGGTCGTGGGTTCAACCCCAGGTGGGGGACACTGCTGCTGTACCCTTGAGCAAGGTACTTTACCTAGATTGCTCCAGTAAAAACCCAGCTGTATAAATGGGTAATTGTATGTAAAAATAATGTGATATCTTGTAACAATCGCCCTGGATAAGGGCGTCTGCTAAGAAATAAATAATAATAATAATAATAATAATGCATGCATGTATATATGTATGTGTGGTGGAACATTTGCCATAAACTTTATTTGTCATTTTTTTTTAAATCCTGTAACGCGGGGCACAAATAACGTTAATCTCACAATTCCTGAATATTTTATTTTTTTCCCCACATTCGTAAATTGCTTCATTTTTAAATGGTAAAGTCTAGTTTACTGCCATTATTGTATTCCCTTATTAAATACATTAAATTTCTTTTTTAATATAATGTATGAAAACTTGTACAAAATGTGTTGCTCTCTGATCCAGTAGTTTATAACACAGGGATGATGTATCGGGTGAAGTGTTTGACTTTTGAAGAAGCTCCATTGAAATCCAACCCTTAATTTAAGCTGTTTCTTATGTTATCTTTTTTTTAATTTTTTTAAAGGGATCCTAATTTGTGGACTGTAAAATGCAGGGTATGTTGATTTTAAATCTGTTTTGTTAAAGTGACTGTGGAGACGTGGCTTATAATATAAATGATAATAAATGAAGCGGTCTTTCGTCAAGTGGGTGATGATGATGATAATTTTATTAAACCTTTGCACGGGGGTGTGGGGATCACAGTATTTGATCTATACATTGCTCCCACAGTTTTTAATACGTACAGTCGTTTTTTTTTATGGCTTTTTCACAGATCGGGGAGGAGAGAGCTACAGTAATCGCGCTGATGAGGAAATTCATCGCCTACCAGTTTACAGACACGGTACTTTTTGCAGAAAACGTTTCTTATTTTGGGGCAGCTGCTCAGACCTCCTATGAGGGGGGTGGATAACGCAGGGGTGGAAATCAGACTCCCGTTGCATAGCAGTTTGATCCATTCCTGGTTTTCACTATGCGTTTAAAAAAAAGACCCACCTGCGCTTGTTTCCTATTCACACTGTGGCTAATCAAGCCCGCAGTAAAACCTGGCTGAATGGGCTGTGCAATAGGAGTCTTATTTCCGTCCCTGTTAAGAGCTCATCAGTTATGTTCCTGTGGTTCTACTGCCATGTCATCGTGGATCTAACTTGTCGTAATCTTAACTTGTTCATGTTGTATTTTAGTAGTACTATTGCCTTTGCTGTAAACAACACTTTATTTAAATATTACGTTTGCATTGTAAACCTTTACTGCTCTGTAACACCTTGGATAAAGGCGTCTGCCAAATTAAATTAATAATAATAATAATAATAATAATAATAATAATAATAATAATAACAATAATAATAATAATAATAGTTCTCTTGGGTTCTTGAGCTTTGTCACACCAGCGCTGTCCAGTACGCAGAGTTTAATCCACGCAACGGCCAGTGTAAGACGCGACAGATTTGCACTGTAATCCCTCCCTTCCTCTGCCTGGTTCCCAGCCCTTGCAGATCAAGTCGGTCGTGGCCCCCGAGCACGTGAAGGGCTACATCTACGTTGAGTCGTACAAGCAGACCCACGTCAAGGCTGCCATCGAGGGGGTGGGGAACCTGCGCATGGGCTTTTGGAACCAGCAGATGGTCCCCATCAAAGAGATGACGGACGTCCTGAAGGTGGTCAAAGAGGTGACCAACCTCAAGCCCAAGTCCTGGGTCCGGCTCAAGAGGGGCCTGTACAAGGACGACATCGCTCAGGTGAGCTCGCCTGCTCAGCTATGACGTTACATCAATCAATCAATCAATCAATCACAAGTTTTGCATCATGTCTCAGTGCAATTGTAAGTCGCCCTGGATAAGGGTGTCTGCTAAGAGATAAATAATAATAATAATGCAAATCTTTTGGTTGTAGCTGTACGCTAAGGTTAACACCTGTACTTGGCTTTGCATGTTTTTGGACAGTGGTTTAAACGTTTCCAAACGTTTACACAGTTATTCCCTGATTTTCGGTTTTTCTAAATGCCTTGTTCTGTATTTGCTTCATTAGGTGGACTACGTTGAACCAAGTCAGAATACAATATCTCTGAAAATGATTCCTCGAATCGACTACGACCGAATCAAAGCTCGCATGAGCCTGGTAAGTGCATGTCCCAAATGTTGTTTTTATTTTATTTTATTTTATTTTATTTTTGCAAGTACATATCTTTGTTTAAACGTTTTACAGAAAGACTGGTTCGCCAAGAGAAAGAAGTTTAAGAGACCTCCACAAAGACTGTTCAATGATGAAAAGATCAGGTACTGAACGGATAGACAATTCAAACATGCTTTAATGCTTCATTCACTTGCGATTCAGTGGAGCTGTTTAGCTTTTAAAAGCTTGTTTAGTTTGCATAGTTCAAATGCTGTCTTTTTTTTATAAGCTGATTTTTGAAGATATTTACCTTTGTAGAAGCAATTCAGATTATTATTATTATTATTATTATTATTATTATTATTATTATTAGATATTTTAACGCACTTTAGCTTTACACAAATATTTAATATCTTGTCAAATTTAGGGTCTTTCAAGCTGTATTATTTTTTTAAATCAAAGTCTAATTTTAAAGAACTTGCAATAAAAAAAAAATATATATATATATCTATATATATATATATATATATATATATATAAATATACATATTATAATTTAAAACACTTGCTGGTACTAATATGTTAAAAGAAATGTAATACAAATCCTTTGACAACCGTTTTGCCTAGAGGTCTCTCTCCATGCCCTCAACATGCCCTTGCTAACACTTGAAATGTATTTGCTTACGATTGTAAGTCGCCCTGGATAAGGGCGTCTGCTAAGAAATAAATAATAACATCATCCGATGTCGTTTTCAGGTCCCTGGGCGGTGATGTCACCACCGACGGAGATTTCTTGATATTTGAAGGAAATCGCTACAGCCGAAAGGGCTTCCTATTCAAAAGCTTTGCCATGTCAGCTGTCGTAAGTCAATCCGATTTGCCTCTCTCTAGCTACCTAGCTCGCTCGCTATTACAGATTGTGGGTAGCATACTACCTATCTGTCTGTCTATTTTATTTATGTACATGTTTATTTACTTTTAAATAAGACCCCCTGTTTAGACCGCACTTGTAGATCTCTTGATCCGCCCCTCCTGCTCTGCACTGGACTCGCCTGACCTCAGCACCACGTTACTGGATCCTCAGCTAATGCAGCATCCCTGCAGGACTAATGTCTTTTGTAGATATAACTTGCTGTAATCCTTACTCGTTGCATTCTGGTTGTGTTTTAGTAGTATTATTTGCACTTACTGTAAACTACACTGCATTTAAATATGAATCTTGCATTGTGACCCTGTACAGCCCTGTAACACCTGTAAGTCGCCTTGGATAAAGGCGTCTGCCAAATAAATAAATAATAATGATAATAATGATGATGCTGAGCTGACAGTCTCGCAGTCCAGTATGGTTGAAGTTTTTGAAACGCACGGTGTTTGTTATCGGTGCAGATCACAGAAGGAGTGAAACCTACTCTGTCAGAACTGGAGAAGTTTGAAGACCAGCCAGAGGGCATCGACCTTGAAGTGGTGACAGAAATGACAGGTAACTTTTAAACCAAGATATAAAACTGCTAAACCTTTTCCCGAGGTGTACAGCTATGTAAAGACATAGAAACACAATACAATTAAAAAAAAAAAAAAAAAAAAATGTATGCATGTTAAAAAAATGTTTTAATTAAGAAAAACATACTGGTACAAAACAATTTCAAAACAATTGTACGTCACTCGTTACCATAACATCTTAAATTGATGTACAGCAGTGTCTCAATAAGGGACTGGGTATTTGTGTCTGCGTCACTCACTTGTATAGAGAGAGGGGGGAAAACAAATGAATTATTTTAATTACTAATATCAAATTGTTTGTGCCCTCAAACTGCAGATAATAATAATAATAATAATAATAATAATAATATACAGCAGTGTGGAGTAGTGGTTAGGGCTCTGGACTCTTGACCGGAGGGTCGTGGGTTCAATCCCAGGTGGGGGACACTGCTGCTGTACCCTTGAGCAAGGTACTTTACCTAGATTGCTCCAGTAAAAAACCCAACTGTATAAATGGGGAATTGTATGTAAAAATAATGTGATATCTTGTAATAATTGTAAGTCGTCCTGGATTAGGGCGTCTGCTAAGAAATAAATAATAATAATAATAATATATACATTTTGTCTTCAATACAGATTGTTGTAGTTCGTAAAAAAAAAATATATATATATATACATAAGTAATTGATGATTTTCAGAACTGCATTAAGAAAAAAAAGTTTTCGGTACAGATTGCTGTGCTTCGTTGATTGATTTTTTAAAATTTTTTAAAAATGATTTTCAGGTAAAGAGCGAGCGCACAACCTGCAGGCTGGAGACAACGTGGAGGTGTGCGAGGGCGAGCTCATCCACCTGCAGGGCAAGATCCTGAGCGTGGATGGGAACAAGATCACCATCATGCCCAAGCACGAGGACCTCAAGGTACCCGCTGCAGCGCCTCCCGGAGTAGTGGTCTTTAGGAGGCTTGGTGGTCCAGTGGTTAGAGAAAGGGGTCTTGATACCAGGAGGTTCCCAGCTCAGCCACTGACTCCCTGTGACCCTGAGCAAGTCACCTCACCTCCTTGTGCTCCGTCCTTCGGATGAGACGTCAAACAAACGAGGCCCTATTGGAAGTGACTCTGCAGCAGCAGTTGTGATGCATATCTCACCCCCTAGTCTCAAGTCGCTTTGTCTTCTAAATGACTAATTAATAACGATGAACAAGAGGCTTTCTCCACGTGAGAGATCGGGGAAAGCACTCTCTGTTATATTACCTTCACTAACAGTACAGACACAAAGTAATCTAAGTAATTCGGTTTAAACTACAAATTCAACCCTGGTCCTGGTTTTCATTCCAACTGAGCTCTCAGATACTTAACATGACCCTTAATTGAACTGATCATTTGCTTAATTAGACCTTTTTTAATAGGAGTCTTATTTCAGTCCCTATGGCCAAAGTTTTGCATCACCTAGAATTTTAGGCTTGAGACATTCATTTAAAGAGAAAAACTGTATGAACATAATTTTGATCTTTTATTTAACATCATGTCATCAAAGAAACTACAAAATGATATTGCAAGTGCGATAACAGTATTTCATGTTAGATTTCAAAATGTCAAATTTTTAAATTGTCAGTTTTTCATTAAAGTACATGGAAAACTGGTGTGCAATTCAGTATATTAACGTAACATTGTTCAGCAGGTTTCATTCGACTTCATGAAGCGAAAGGAGTTCATTCTATAGGGGGATGCAAAGTTTGGCCATAGCTGTACCAATCGCACCTGCGTATTGTCTTGTGACCGCGGTGTGACTTGGTGCTTCTCCCTCACTCTGCAGGACCCCCTGGAGTTCCCGTCTCAGGAGCTGAGGAAGTACTTCAAGATGGGGGACCACGTGAAGGTGATCGCGGGGCGCTACGAGGGAGACACAGGGCTCATCGTCAGGGTGGAGGAGAACTTCGTCATCCTCTTCTCTGACCTCACCATGCACGAGGTGAGACTCGAGGGGGGAGCCCCCAGGACTGCTCTCTCTCTCGCTAGCTCTCTCTCTATCTAGCTCTCTCTCTATCTATCTGTCTAGCTCTCTCTCCCTGTCTATCTGTCTGGGGGCAGCAGTGTGGAGTAGTGGTTAGGGCTCTGGACTCTTGGGTCGTGGGTTCAATCCCAGGTGGAGGACACTGCTGCTGTACCCTTGAGCAAGGTACTTTACCTAGATTGCTCCAGTAAAAACCCAACTGTATAAATGGGTAATTTGTATGTAAAAATAATGTGATATCTTGTAACAATTGTAAGTCGCCCTGGATAAGGGCGTCTGCTAAGAAATTAATAATAATAATCTAGCTCTCTAGCTCTCGCTCTCTTTCGCTGGCTCCCTCTCTCGCTCTCTATCTCTCACTCTCAATCTCTCTGTATCTCGCTCTCAATCTATCTCCTATCTATATCTAGCTCGCGATCTATATCGATCATGAAGAAAATGTCATTGATATCAATCTATCTATCTATGTCTGTGAGACTTGAGTCCGATTTGATACTTAAATCGCGCGACCGTCACTGACGCAGCGATTTCTAATCTCTCCAGTCGTGCAGCTGTCTGCCGCTCCCCCGAGCTGAACCTCTCTCCGCTCTGCGGCTGCTTGTGTTTCTTGCCTGTCTCTGGGTTTGCAGCACTGAAGCGGGACCCAGCCTTCACCTGTCTGTCTCTCTGTTTTGCTGGTTTCTCCGTGCAGTTGAAGGTGCTTCCCCGGGACCTGCAGCTCTGCACAGAGACGGCGTCGGGGGTGGACGCGGGGGGGCAGCACGAGTGGGGGGAGCTGGTCCAGCTGGACCCCCAGACTGTGGGGGTGATAGTGCGCCTGGAGAGGGAGACCTTCCAGGTACGAACCTTTTTTTTTTTTTTTTTTTTTTTAACCTTTCTATATTTTAACAAAAATAGCAGCGCTGCATGAACCGATATTGCTGGGAGCACTCCACTGAAATCGGGTGCCGAAAATAAGAGGGGAAGAAGAGGAATGAAGCAGCTGCTTGGGTTTGTGATGGTCGCTGCTTTTCTTTGGAGTCTGTGGAGAACAGCGATCCACACAAACCCAAGCAGCTGTTTCTTCGCTCGGAATGGAGAAACCAGCCTGATCGACACCGACGACCCTCGACCTGCGGAGAGCTAAGACTAACCAAGCAAACTAAAAACGAAGTGAAAGCCTATTTACCTGCAGAGAAACTGGTGCGAGGGCTGTTTTGCAAGCTGCGCGCAGATCTCTCTGCTAATGGAATGTCTCTTCGTTTGTCTGTCTGTGTTTGGTCGGTCCGCAGGTGCTGAACATGCATGGGAAGGTGATCACAGTGAGGCACCAGGCGGTGACGAGGAGGAAGGATAACCGATTCGCCGTCGCTCTGGACTCCGAGCAGAACAACATTCACGTGAAGGACATTGTGAAGGTCATCGACGGGCCGCACTCGGTAAACAGACCGGCCTCACTTCACTCGCGGGATTGCTGTGGGCTCCAAAGCTGCTCACTTCTTATTCCCAAGAGAAAAAAAAATAAGAATTTGCATGTCCAAAAAAAATAAATAATGAAAGGATATTTATTATTCTGGCATTCCTGAGATTTGTTACAATTTTTTTTTTTTTTTGGTACTTGTGACATGTGCTGTGTTGTGAATGCAATGCCTGATCGGTGTGTGTCTGTTCCCCAGGGCGCGAGGGGAGATCAGGCACTTGTTCCGCGGCTTTGCCTTCCTGCACTGCAAGAAGCTGGTGGAGAACGGAGGCATGTTCGTCTGCAAGACTCGCCACGTTGTGCTGGCCGGAGGCTCCAAGGTAAGCGACACTCGTGTAGGGAGGGAATTGTAGTAACTATATTATTTATTATAATGAATCGGACAGTTCTGCTTTTGATCGAGAATTCGAATTGCCCAGTTTATTGATTTTAATAAGATAATTCTTCCAGTCAAGACCCGGGCAAAGTTTAACTTCGTGCAGTCTCTTGTAATCCTGTACAGTAAAGTTAATTTGGCTCAGAAGACGCGCAGTCTCATTCCTACAGTATTGTAAACAACCGGGTTTCTCTCTGAAAATGTGACGCCGTCCTCTAAATTATATCGCCACAATCAGCAACACAGAGTGGCTTCTTTGGTTCTCCATCATCAGTAACTTTTGAAAGTTCACAACAAACACCACTCATCACAATTTCTCATTTCTCTGCGATTTTTTTTTCCAGTGGTACGCACAGTACTGGTACACATATCACAGGTTGCAAACCCCTGCTTTGTGTGCAGATTTCAAGTTAGCTAGAATGTTTTATAACTAACTTGAACTCTGCAACTGTGTAAGAGTTGAAAACATTAACCAGCAGACACAGGGTTGAACGCTTTTGCTTGTAATTGCTGATTTGTGTTTTTGCAGCCCAGAGATGTGACGAACTTCACAGTGGGAGGGTTCGCCCCCATGAGCCCTCGAATCACCAGTCCGATGCACCCCAGCGGAGGCGGAGGAGGAGGTGGGTAACCCCACTTCAGATGAGTGGTGTAATTAGCTGTAAAGCACAAACAGCGAGGTTGCTACAACTGTTTAAATAATGAATGCAATTCCTGACTACTTTTACACTTACAACTTTAAAGTCTGTTTCAAAGCTCTTTTCAAAATGCTCTAGTGCACTGATAGCGTCAGGACAAACAGTCAACGCAGCTATAACGATCCATGATGTGGTACGGAACAGAAAAGCCAGAGCACTGATGTTGAGTTGAGTTGAGTTTTTTATTTCTTTCATCGCTCTTCCTGCAATGATTTAGCGGGCAGATCTCAAACCCCAGTGCACTAGAGCGGACGTTTTGAAAAGAGCTTTGAAACAGACTTTATAGTTATAAGTGTAAAAAGTTGTCAGGATGTTAACAATGAAATTAAAAATGACAGGTAGGTTATTTAAACAGTTGTAGCAACACATCTTACTCTTTAAGACCCCAGTTTAACACTAGACTGACTTCCTGATGTTACCTTTAGTAAAGAAGTCCGAGATTGGTGCTAATCAGCCTATTTAGATTTTAAACATTAGCCAAGTGTTAAAACTTTTGAATTTTGCATAAACATTTAGTCAAATGTATTCAGTCCAGAAATAGGTGTTGTCAGCCTTTATGTTTGCATAGTAGAAAGAGTTCCGCAAAGGCAAATTTATTTAATATATAATGCATTAATATACAACATAAACCCTAACCAATAATTTAAGCACAGCACAGAAACCAGGACCAAGGGATGCAGTTAGAAATTAAGTGGAGACAGACTTAGGACAGAGGTTAGGAGAGACAGGAAATGGATTACCTCGCCTTGTTGTTGATGCTGAGTCATTGGGATCCTTTAAGACCAGACTTGACAAAGTTCTGAGATCAATCAGCTGCTAGGAACCAGAGGAGCATTGTTGGGTGAAATTGTCTTGTCTTGTTATTTTGTTCTTTTGCTCCTAAATGATTTTAAATGCATGTTCCTGTTTGTTTGTTTGTTAGGCCAACAGCAGAGAGGCGGGCAAGGGGGTGGGGGAGGAGGAATGGGGCGTGGCCGAGGAAGGAGAGACAACGATTTGATTGGACAGACTGTTAGAATTTCACAGGGACCATACAAAGGTAAGAGGGCATCCCAAAATCTCTGAATGCGTGCATGACGTAGCGTCTCAGAATGATGGAATTTATTTGCGTTCTAAATTGGGAGTTTAAAACCAGATGTTATAAACGTTTAGAATATTTCTTTCGTTTAAACAGCTACTTGGGTTTGTATCAATTGCCGCTTTTCTTAAGACTCTGCGGCGAACGGCAATCCACGCAAAACCCAAGCGGCTGTTTCTTCCCTCGTTACACTCTGAATGGTAAATTAGCCTGATCGACATCGATGTCCCTCACCTGATTATCAGCAATTTCGAATAATCCGTTTTGTGCAGCTGTATTTAGGAGATTGAACACGTCCCTGTTTTTTTTTTGGCCAGGCTACATCGGGGTGGTGAAGGATGCCACGGAGTCGACCGCCCGCGTGGAGCTGCACTCCACCTGCCAGACCATCTCTGTGGACCGACAGCGGCTCACCACTGTGTAAGTAGCGAACTCGCAACCTGTGTGCACGATACCGTTGCTGGCCGCTGAAATCGATCGCGTCTACAGCCTTTCTAAATCTCTGCCGTCGGCTGATGTCTGATTATCTCTCCACAGTGGGGCGAAGAGACATGGAGGAATGACCTCCACGCACGGCCGGACCCCCATGTACGGCTCCCAGACCCCCATGTACGGGACAGGGTCCCGAACACCCATGTATGGTCTCAGACGCCTGCACGATGGTAAGAGGGCAGGGAGAGGGGAGGGGGGGAGAGGGAGGATAAATGATTGCCTAAAAACAATCCCAGCAAGTTAGGTTGAAGCATTTAAGATTGGCAGCTGGTTTCACAGATTAGCTCTAATGTTAGACTGTTAATTTTGTGTAAGGTAGTCCGAGGTTAGAGCTGATCAAGGTCTGTGAAACCAGCCGAATGTTTCAGAACAATGAGGAAGACTCCCAGTGGAAGTGTGCAACGTGCTGGCTGTTTGACGACTGTCCTCCTGATTTTTATTTATTTAAAAAAAAAAAATTTTTTTGTGTTTTTGTTTATTTACAGCAGGGAACCGGACACCCACTCACGGCTCTCAGACCCCGCTGCATGATGGGAGCAGGACTCCAGGGCAGAGCGGCGCTTGGGACCCCAATAATCCCAACACCCCCTCCAGGTACGCTGTGCTATTGTCCCCTGAGCGAGGGGGTGTGGATCATACAGCTTTAATATATATACAGTACTGTGCAAAAGTTTTAGGCAGGTGTGAAAAAATGCTGTAAAGTAAGAATGCTTTCAAAAATAGACATGTTAATAGATTATATTTATCAATTAACTAAATGCAAAGTGAGTGAACAGAAGAAAAATCTAAATCAAATCCATATTTGGTGTGACAACCCTTTGCCTTCAAAACAGCATCAATTCTTCTAGGTACACTTGCACAAAGTCAGGGATTTTGTAGGCATATAGTCAGGTGTATGATTAAACAATTATACCAAACAGGTGCTAATGATCATCAATTCAATATGTAGGTTGAAACACAATCATTAACTGAAACAGAAACAGCTGTTTAGGAGGAATAAAACTGGGTGAGGAACAGCCAAACTCAGCTAACAAGGTGAGGTTGCTGAAGACAGTTTACTGTCAAAAGTCATACACCATGGCAAGACTGAGCACAGCAACAAGACACAAGGTAGTTATACTGCATCAGCAAGGTCTCTCCCAGGCAGAAATTTCAAGGCAGACAGGGGTTTCCAGATGTGCTGTCCAAGCTCTTTTGAAGAAGCACAAAGAAACGGGCAACGTTGAGGACCGTAGACGCAATGGTCGGCCAAGGAAACTTACTGCAGCAGATGAAAGACACATCATGCTTACTTCCCTTCGAATCGGAAGATGTCCAGCAGTGCCATCAGCTCAGAACTGGCAGAAAACAGTGGGACCCTGGTACACCCATCTACTGTCCGGAGAAGTCTGGTCAGAAGTGGCCTTCATGGAAGACTTGCGCCAAAAAGCCATACCTCCGACGTGGAAACAAGGCCAGCGACTCAACTGTGCACGAAAACACAGGAACTGGGGTGCAGAAAAATGGCAGCAGGTGCTCTGGACTGATGAGTCAAAATTTGAAATATTTGGCTGTAGCAGAAGGCAGTTTGTTCACTGAAGGGCTGGAGAGCATACACAAATGAGTGTCTGCAGGCAACAGTGAAGCATGGTGGAGGTTCCTTGCAAGTTTGGGGCTGCATTTCTGCAAATGGAGTTGGGGATTTGGTCAGAATTAATGGTCTCCTCAATGCTGAGAAGTACAGGCAGATACTTATCCATCATGCAATACCATCAGGGAGGCATCTGATTGGCCCCAAATTTATTCTGCAGCATGACAACGACCCCAAACATACAGCGAAAGTCATTAAGAACTATCTTCAGCGTAAAGAAGAACAAGGAGTCCTGGAAGTGATGGTATGGCCCCACAGAGCCCTGATCTCAACATCATCGAGTCTGTCTGGGATTACATGAAGAGAGAGAAGCAACTGAGGCTGCCTAAATCCACAGAAGAACTGTGGTTAGTTCTCCAGGATGTTTGGGCCAACCTACCTGCCAAGTTCCTTCAAAAACTGTGTGCAAGTGTACCTAGAAGAATTGATGTTTGATGCTGTTTTGAAGGCAAAGGGTGGTCACACCAAATATGGATTTGATTTAGATTTTTCTTCTGTTCACTCACTTTGCATTTAGTTAATTGATAAATATAATCTATTAACATGTCTATTTTTGAAAGCATTCTTACTTTACAGCATTTTTTCACACCTGCCTAAAACTTTTGCACAGTACTGTATATATATGTGTGTGTGTGTGGACAGAATTTAGATATTTTATTTAACATGTCTTCAAAGAATTCATTCAATTCATATAACGTAACATTATTGAGCAGGTTGCGTTCCACTTTATGAAGCAAAATGTTTTAATTCAAAGGGTGATTCCTATAACTGTTAAAGAGTGAATGCAATTCTTTGTGTCTGTACGAAACCTTTTCTTTCGTCCCTGATCGCGTCTCTAATGTACATCTGCTGTTTTTTGGGGGGATACTCAGGGCCAAGAGGATTTCGAGTACGGGTATGACGACGAGCCCTCGCCCTCCCCGCAAGGGCAATGGGGACCCCTAACCCAGACCCCGGGTACCCCGAAGTGCCGTCTCCACAGGTCAACCCCCAGTACAACCCACAGACGCCAGGAACCCCAGCGATGTGAGTCACAGTCACTGCACTGCAGCACAGTCTAGCCCAGAGAGAGAGACTCCCATTACATAGCAGTTTGATCCAGTCCTGGTTTCGCTGAGTTTAATAAGACGCACCTGAGCTTGTTGCCTAGACACACTGGGGCTGATCAAGCTTGTTGTAAAACCTGGGATGGGTGGAACTGCTATGCAATAGGAGTCTTGTCTGCTGTAACACAGAAAATGAGTAAACATTACAATGTAATTGCGGGAGGCTTAAAGTGAAGTGTTGAAAGAAGATGCACTATTGAAAATTAAACCTACATCCAGGTTTGTTTGTTTTTTTAACAGACAATTTGTTCAGGTTTAATTATTAAAAAAGGTACTTTTCTGTTTGTCAATTACTTTTTTTTCTTTGTGATGTATCCTGTTGGATCCTGATTCTCCTTGGATAGAGAGCTGGGCGCTGGTTTTGAATTCTCTGCATCTTATATAGGGTCTAGTATCCTGGGAGCGGTTCAGCTTATGGTTTAAATTTCAGACGATATTCCGGGACATTTTATCTTTTATAAATAGTTTACGTTCTGTGTTTTATTTATGAATCTTAGTTGTTGTTTTTTTTTAAAAAGAAAGCTGTTTCTTTTCCAGGTACAACAGAACCTTCTTTAGTCATTTGTGTGTGTGTGTGTGTGTGTGTGTGTGTGTGTTTTTTATCATTTTTAATGTTTTGTAATTCTTAATTCCAGGTACAGCACAGACCAGTACTCTCCCTATGCTGCCCCATCTCCTCAGGGCTCCTACCAGCCCAGCCCCAGTCCCCAGAGCTACCACCAGGTGGCGCCAAGTCCCGTGGGTTATCAGAACACCCATTCTCCAGCCAGCTACCACCCCACCCCCTCCCCCATGGCTTACCAGGTAACTAACTCGGCTCCAACCACACGATGGGTCTCCATTAGATTATAACTAGGGCTTCAGATTTTCAGTTTCACCTCTCCTTAAATCAGTCTAAATCACAACTGAGAAATGCGTCAATAGTAAAGAATATATTTCATTTACAGGTTTGTTTGTTTTGTTTTTTCTGTGGAACAGCTAAATGGGCTTTTAATTCTTACTTTTTCATTGGAACGCAGAAGCGACCCCTCTTTATTAATGTAAATACAGCAATGCATATCGATTTGTAATAGTGTGTCCAAATGTTTTAACGGTAGTTTTTACGTTGAGAAAGCCCACTTAAGTGACCTTAAATATCGGAGTCAGGGGGACTTTAAATACGTTTTAAAAACGACACAATCTGTTGCCCCGCTGCCTCTCCCCAGGCCAGCCCCAGCCCCAGCCCAGTGGGTTACAGCCCGATGACACCTGGAGCGCCCTCTCCTGGCGGATACAACCCTCACACCCCCGGCTCCAGCATCGACCAGAGCTCCTGCGACTGGGTGACCACGGACATCCTGGTGCTGGTTCGAGACACCTTCCTGGACAGCCAGGTGGTCGGAAAAACTGGGGTCATCCGCAGTGTCTCGGTCAGTATACTTTTACATGTTGTAATTTGAACTCGGTTGCATTTCACTGTATCTGTGTTTTTAGAAGTCGTTCGTCTGTATGGTATTACAGGGATGAAAATAAGTTTCCTGTTGCATAGCAGTTTCACCCATTCCGGGTTTTGATTCAAGATTTCTTAGCCAGTGTGTACAGCTGTGGCCAAAAGTTTTGCATCCCCCTATAGAATGAACTAATTGTGCTTCATAAAGTCGAATGAAGCCTGCTGATTAATGTCATGTTAACATATTGATGTTAACATGGGAGGCTGTGTGGTCCAGTGGTTAAAGAAATGGGCCTGTAACCAGGAGGTCCCCGGTTCAAATCTCACCTCAGCCACTGACTCATTGTGTGACCTTGAGCAAGTCACTTAACCTCCTTGTGCTCCGTCTTTCGGGTGAGACGTAATTGTAAGTGACTCTGCAGCTGATGCATAGTTCACACACCCTAGTCTCTGTAAGCCTTGGATAAAGGCGTCTGCTAAATAAACAAATAATAATAATAATAATATTGAATTGCACACCGCTTTGTAGTTTTCCAGATACTTCACGAAAAACTGACAAATGGAAAAATGTGACACTTTGAAATCTAACATGAAAAATGGCTTCCGGGAGACCTTTTTTTTTTTTTGCAATATCTTTTTGTAGTTTCTTTGCTTTTATGATGCAAAATGTTTGGCCTCAGCTGTCTGTAGCAAGCTCAGGTGCGTGTCTTACTAAACCCACAGTAAAACCAGGAATGGATCGAACTGCTTTGCAGCGGGAGCCTCCTTTCCGTCTCTTCCGAACATGTTGGTGTATATCAAGCGCTTGGAGGTGAGATATTTATCATCTTTCTGTTTTCTCTCCTGCAGGGTGGCATGTGCTCTGTGTTTCTACAAGGGACTGACAAAGTCGTAAGCATCTCCAGCGAACATCTTGAACCATTGACGCCAACCAAAAACGACAAGGTATATTATTATTATTATTATTATTATTATTATTATTATTATTATTATTATTTTATTATTATTATTATTATTTATTTGGCAGACGCCTTTATCCAAGGCGATTTACAGGTGTCACAGGGCAGTAAAGGGTTACAATGCAAGCTTCATATTTAAACACAGTGTAGTTTACAGTAAGGGCAAATAATACTACTTTTAAGTACAATATGAACCAGGAAGCAACAAGCAAGAATCACAGCGAGTTATATCAACAATGACATATTAGCAGTGCAACAGTGCAAGGATAGCGCATCAGCTGAGGATCCAGTAACGTGGTGCTGAGGTCAAGCGAGTCCAGTGCAGAGCAGGAGGGAAGGATCCAGAGATCTACAAGCGCAGTTCCCCAGCATTGCTAGAATCTGTCAGCAATAGAAATGACTGTGAGGAGACGACGCTGCAGTTTTAATGCATTGATTACAAGCTGTGTCATCGCAGCTTGACGTAACTGTTTCATATCAACAAGGAATGAATAATGATAGTGTAGTTTTCTACGAAGCCATTCTGTGCGGTTTTGGTTTAACCTTAAATTACCTGTGCTTGTGCAGGGATGGAAGCAACTCCTTTTGCACAGCAGTTTGATCCATTCCTGGTTTCACTATGCGTCAAATAAGACACACCCGAGCTCATTACCTATACACTGTGGCTAATCAAGCTCGTAGAAATACCTTAAACTGCTATACAATGGACGTTTCTGCTCATGTTGACACATCAATGTGCTGCATTTTGACTGTATTTGCTTCACCAAGACTCCTCGCAGTCTTTTTCAAACCCTTCAAAAAAAAACCTTAAACAGCCGTCCGCTTACACAGCTCTGGTTTTGGCCTTTCCTTTTCGTCTTCGAAGCTGATTTCTTTATTTTTTCTGAATTTTTTCACTGTGCGCAGGTGAAGGTGATTTTGGGAGAGGACCGCGAAGCCACTGGCATCCTGTTGAGTATCGATGGAGAGGACGGTATCGTGAGAATGGAGCTAGATGAGCTGCTGAAAATCCTGAACCTCCGATTCCTGGGCAAGCTGGAAGTGTGAGCTGCCTGCCTGCCTGCCCCTCGCCCCACACCGACTCTCCAGGAACCAAACGACAACACAATGTCAAAACTGAAGTCATGCTTGCTTCTTTTTTTTTTTTTTTTTTTTTTATATATATAAATTGTCATGATGCAACACCACGGCCATTAAATTGCAGGTTTCAATAAAAGCTCATTACTGTAAAAAAAAAAAAAATGCAGGGTTTCTTTTTTTTATCATAAATACGAAAATGTTGAATTTGACACAAGTGCTGCAGCATTACTGGTAGGGTAGATTCTCCAATCTTTCTGAAACGTTATTATTTTTAAGCATCATGCTCACACCTACAGCTAGGCTATTGTTGCAGAAGGCTATCTGGTTTGCTTTCTTTTGCTGCTTTTCTATTGGTTAAATCACAGAAAGGTCTAGCCCTCAACAATTAGTGAGGTGCATAGTCAAAAACACAGAATAAAGGCAGACCGCACTCTCCCAGACAAAACCCAGACATGTGTTTGATCGTTTCAAGCTTTAGAACACAAGATAATGACGCTTCGACAGCTAAGTCTTCATCTTTGCTGTTGGTAAAAGCGACTGTGCAGCAGAAACGCATCAAGTGCTGTTTTATCTTCTAGATTTTAAAAGTGATACAAACCTAGTGCGTTCTAGCCCGTCTAAAAACCCAACACACATCAGTTCTGCTCCGCCACTCTGCACTGTATAGAGACCTCGAGGTGCGGGGCTTGTGCAATCCTGGCACGCTTCACACCCCCTTGTCAAAGCGTTCAAGAAGCAGGTGAGTTTATACGACGCGCTGTCCTTTCGGCAGCCGATGCTTTCCCACAGATATGAAAGGAGTTTTTATGACAGGCTTTTATGGAGTGCTCTTTGATCCTGGTGTCTTTCCCGTGGAATCGAGTCCTCTTCCATCTCCTGCTCGTCTCACTTTGGGAAGGCACACTTCCCTTCTCTTCCCCAGCGCTGGGAAAACAGACACCTTCGCTAGAGGTCTACAGGATGAGGGGGAGCTGCACCCCAATCTGATTTTAGGGCCATGCCGTAAAGCGTTACACAAAGTTAGACACGTGCAAAATGTAGTTAACAGGCCAGCTAAAGGGTATTTCAACTGCTGCTGAAGCTCCTGGCCAATCTTTAATAGACAGCCATGGAAACATGTGGAGGACAGATGCTGTTTAGTTGTGTCCTGAACCCTAGCCTTGTTTGAACAAGCGCCATCGTCCATAACGGTTAAAACGCGCCCTGGTGCGACATTTAGAAATACTGAAAGAAACGTAATAAATTAAAACGGCAAACCTTTCCATTCAGTCTTTTTCAAGAGACCGATATACCGTGCATTTCAACTAGAAGTCTTTTTTTCCCCATTTATTCAGCGAGGTTGAAAAAGACTTCTAGTCAGAGCTTTTGTGCCGGAGTTTATTAAGCTGGTTTTAGTATTTCTTCACATATTCTATTGTTTATGGGTCTACATTTTGAAATGGACTTCGATGCATGTAAAGTAAATTCTTGCCTTATGAATACGGGACGAACATATAACCGAAGGTTACACGACTGGAAAAAGCACTCAAGCCCTAATGAGAGACGAATACAGTCACTTCAGCTCACTTAACTTCCCTTAACTCTAATATCTATCTTCCACAGTTAAAGGATATGTCTGCAATGTTATCTTGAAGAAAAAAGTAGCACACAGACTTACCACACTTCCAAGCGTTTCAAGTCTACAAATTGCTCGAATCCTTGATATCAACTCAAAAACTACCTTAAAATAAAACCCCTTGACCACAGACACACATCACAACGTCTTGAGGAATGGGTTTCCGACAGCTGCTAACAAACAGCTTTTTGCAGCCCGATTATCAACAGAAAGCCGTTACTATTTGATTCCTGAGAGCTGTCAGGGAGTGTGCCCTCAGTAACTATTGAAGTGGTGAGAAGAGATCGCACCTCATATCAACGTGTCCCCTGCATGGCAATCATAAGATCACACAGGTACAGCACTGCAGCCAAGGCAAGCATGGCTTCAGGCTTTGATGTGACACAGTGCTGGGGTTCACACGGGACTCCCACGCACACTCCAGCTACACGACATCAAGACTTGTTACTATTGAAGCCCTGAGAAGAGATCGCACCTTGTGTCAATGTGTCTAGAACAGGCTCACAGTGTTATACAGCCACGCTCCAGACAGCAATTATTATTATTTGTTTATTTAGCAGATGCCTTTATCCAAGGCGACTTACAGAGACCAGGGTGTGTGAAGTATGCATCAGCTGCAGAGTCACTTACAACTACGTCTCACTGGAAAGACGGAGCACAAGGAGGTGAAGTGACTTGCTAAGGGTCACACAATGAGTCAGTGGCTGAGGTGGGATTTGAACCGGGGACTTCCTGGTTACAAGCCCTTTTCTTTAACCACTGGACCACACAGCCTCCTATAGAAACTCGATAGGGTTAATTTCAGATTGAAGTCATTTGTTTACCTATAGGATTTATATATATATATATATATATATATATATATATATATATATATATATATATATATATATATATGAATATTATCCATATATAAATCACAATGTATTAATTAGCCTGCAGTATACATCAAATATATAATAATGATACAATTAAACACACATTCTATCTATACTGGTGTGTGTAAAATATGCTTGATAAAGCTAAGAAAAATGACCATATATGTTTTATAAAACAAAAACGCACATTGTGACTTCATGCTTAAAACTAGATTAGCTCAGAAACACGCATTTTATAATAAGTTAATACAAAGAAAATTGCATTGCATTACATTTGTCATAATAATGGAGGCTGTGTGGTCCAGTGTGGTTAAAGAAAAGGGCTTGTAACCAGGAGGTCCCCGGTTCAAATCCCACCTCAGCCACTGACTCACTGTGTGACCCTGAGCAAGTCACTTGACCTCCTTGTGCTCCGTCTTTCGGGTGAGACGTAGTTGTAAGTGACTCTGCAGCTGATGCATAGCTCACACACCCTAGTCTCTGTAAGTCGCCTTGGATAAAGCCGCCTGCTAAATAATAATAATAATAATTTAAAATATAACAATTTTGCATTGTAATGTGCCTGTATTTAATGTATTTGCATTGTTTTTACTGTTTGTATTTAATGTACTATGCCCTGTATTTCACTGTATTTAATGTATTATGCATTGTTCCTCACTATCTTGTAAAGCGCTTTGCGATGGTGGTCCACTGTGAAAGGCGCTATATCAAATAAAGATTGATTGATTGACAATAATAATACACTTTAAATATGGTACCTCAACTCAAAACACACCTGCAGTTTTTTGTTTTTATTAGTAAAACACAACAAAAACAACTTGACGATACATAATGCGTTTGACAAAGATGCTCAGTAAGTCGGTACTGGAGAGACACGACTGTTATTATAAATTATAATTTACAATCTAATAAACAACACACGCCTTTGGGGCATCTGCCTTCAAACAACATGGCCGCTTCGGGCTTCACAGGAAGGTCAAGCTGCTACCCCCGCCCCACCCCCCGCGGCTCCTCCCCGTTTCCCTCCATGGATTCGCTGATTAATTTGAGGTCAAAGACTTCTTGGCCCGCCCATTTCCATTCCTGGTCTCCGATTGCTCCTTTTAGCCGTCACCACTGCCGTCGCCGACCAATCGGCGCGCTTGGTTCTTTTCCACGCAGAGTGTAGTGCGCCCGGTCTGCACTTCAGTCAAGATGTCGGCGCTGTATCTTATCCCCATGTGTGTCCGAGCGAGTCGGGGCTTCCTCCGGTTCAGAACCGGTTCGGGGACGGGTCCGGGCGCCGGGTCACCGGCTTGGATTCGGGCTCTTTCCTCGGAGAAGTCCAGCAGCGGCGGATTAGCGCAGTCTATCCTTCAGGAACGGCTATTGCAAAAGCATGGCAGTGAGGTCAGTGCAGTGGAGTCCTAACACCGAGCTGTCACACAGTGTGCACGAAAATCTGCAAACCCAAATACTGACTCTCCTGTCCGTTCAGCGAGCTTCAGAGAGATCGAGTATAATACTGACGGTGTGGGGCGAGGAGGTAGTTGCAAACACAGGCGGTTCAAAGCTGAAATATATAACGAAAGAGTTTTTGTAGTCAGTCGAGGCAGTGGGTGTGATTATGGTTTTGAATAAAGCGACAATCCTGTATTTTTTTTTTTAATATTATAAAGCGTGTGTTTTTTTCCTGTATTATTAATATTTTTCTTTTACAGAACTATAAATATTAATTTTGCGACCTACGGAAAGCAGTATTTTGACTTTCGGACCCACGCTGGAGTTAATTAATATTATTAGTAGCACACAAATTAATGTTCTTCACTCACAATAAATTGTCTCTCGTTATGCGACTATGCGTATCCAATCTACAGCAATGTGTGTTAGGACTGTACCAACATGGCGATAAAGACAAGGTCAACGTGCCTCTAAGGCGTGGACTTGCCTATCATTATTTATTTAGCCAGTAGTTTATTTTATGTTAAATGAATTGATCGCAATGCAAAGCTATCAAACTATAACGTTTGCAACAAAGTTTAAAAAATGTAAGAACTTTAAAAAAAAAAATATATATATATATATATATATATATATATATATATATATATATATATATACTCCCGTTAGAGTTTTTTTTTTTTTTTACTGTAATATGATATGAATTGGACTTTTCGTTTTCCAGCCAATTCATAATTAAAGAATATTAATTTCAGTTTTGAAATAATATTCGATAATGAAAAAGCCATGCGCTATAAAATATATTCAGCTTTCCAAAATATATTCAGCTTTCCAAAATATTTCAGATTTCCAAAATATTTCAGCCTCACCTATTCTCTCTCTCTCTCTCTCTGGTGTGTAAAGATTAATCCTGTGTCGATGAATCGCAATTTTTTCTTTGCCTGATATATCATCATATAACAGCCCTAAGAGTTTTAGTTTATAGACAGTCAGAGTTTAAAATGTTTGTGTTAATAAAAAAGGTTGTTAAAACATACTTTTGGTATCTTTTCCTTGAGAAACTACATAAAATAGGTAGTAAATTGAAAACATGATTTAAATCAATGATTTAAAAAAAAAAAAAAAAATCAAATGATTTAAATCAGTGATTTAAATCGTCTTGATTTAAATCGGCCAACCCTTTAGCCCATCAGTGAATTACCTTTCAGTCTTTTTATGCATCATTCAACTAGACAATTGGGACGATTGCATTCAGCGTGATGCATGTGGTGATACACAGGATGGAAATAAGACTCTCGTTGCATAGCAATTTGCTCCGTTTCTGGTTTTACTATGAGTTTAATAACACCCAACCTAGCTGGTTACCCAAACACACTGTGGCTAATCAAGCTCGTAGCAAAACCTGGAATGGATGAAAGTGCTGTGCAATAGGAGTCTTATTCCCATCCGTGTAGGGTTTGAGTAAGATTGCCCTTGCGTTCTCAAATAGAAGCAAGTGCAGTCAAAATGTAACTGAAGTGCTGATGTGATTTAACTATTTTTCAGCACAGAACTTGTGGTTCAATCTTAAATTCATTTTATCGTGAGATTAGCGTATTGTTAAGCTGAGAGAACATGAAGCCACTTTTTTTTTTTCAGGAACAGCGGCTTGAAACCTGGTTCCAGGAGACCTAGTTTGAGGCAACTTTTCTGTATCAAACCCCAAGTCTCCCCTGGTGTGCCGTGCAGTGGCCTGAAACCTAGCCTCCTGAAACCAAGTTCCAAGCCACAGAGGGGCTTTGTAGCGAGATCCTCACCTCCCTTTCTCTTTCGCCCCCCCATCTTCTTTGTCCTTGCTCTCAGGGGAAGCCCCCTCCTGACTCTGATGGGACAGGGGAGCCCCGGGATTCGGAGCAGAAACAGCAGGGAGGGGGCGACGAAAAGAAACGGAACGACAACACCGCCTACGCCAAGAAGATGGTGCTGAGACTGGCAGGGGTGCTGGGGGTGGGCACTGCTGTTGGCATGGTCTGTATATTCGGTAAGCACCCTGGAAATAAGACTCCTATTGCATAGCAGCTTCACCCATTCCAGGTTTTACTATGAGCTTGATTAGCCCCAGGACTTGCCTGACCTCTGACCCTCAGCTGATGCACTATCCTTGCATTGTGGCAGTACTGCTATGTCATTGTAGATATAACTTGTTGCATCCTTATATTGTATTCAAGTAGTGTTATTTGCACTTGCTGTAAACTACACTGTATTTAAACATGAATCTTGCATTGTAACCCTGTACTGCCCTGTAACACCTGCAAGTCGACTTGGATAAAGCCAAATACATAATAATAATAATAATAATAATAATAATAATAATAATAATAATAATAATAATAATAATGGCAGCAGTGTGGAGTAGTGGTTAGGGCTCTGGACTCTTGACCGGAGGGTCGTGGGTTCAATCCCAGGTGGGGGGACACTGCTGCTGTACCCTTGAGCAAGGTACTTTACCTAGATTGCTCCAGTAAAAACCCAACTGTATAAATGGGGAATTGTATGTAAAAATAATGTGATATCTTGTAACAATTGTAAGTCCCTTTGGATAAGGGCGTCTGCTAGGAAATAAATAATAATAATAATAATAATAATAATAATAATAATAGGTAATAAGCTCAGGTGTGTCTGATTAAACTCATAACAAAACCAGGAATGGATCAAACTGCTTTGCAACGGGAGTCTCATTTCCATCCCTGCACACGACGATATCAATCGTGTTGCCAGAAATACTAAAACAAACATTTATAGCGAAGACTAGCCTCGCTAGTTCTGCACATTTTAATGATATTCTGTTTTTTTTTTCTCCTAGGCAGCCATTCAGTAGACGAACAAGGAAATAAGGTAGTTTTATTTATTTTTTTAGTAAATTTTTAAAATGGTAATGACATCACAGTACGAGAGCATGTTGTTTATCTGCAGTGTGAACCCCAGCAGATAATATTCAAATATAAAAAAACAATCCTATAGGTAAAGAAATGACTTCAATCTGAAATTAACCCTAACGAGTTTCTATTGCTGTCTGGAGCGTGGCTGTATAACACTGTGAGCCTGTTCTAGACACATTGACACAAGGTGCGATCTCTTCTCAGGGCTTCAATAGTAACAAGTCTTGATGTCGTGTAGCTGGAGTGTGCATGGGAGTCCCGTGTGAACCCCAGCACTGTGTCACATCAAAGCCTGAAGCCATGCTTGCCTTGGCTGCAGTTCTGTACCTGTGTGATCTTATGATTGCCATGCAGGGGACACGTTGATAGGAGGTGCGATCTCTTCTCACCACTTCAATAGTAACTGAGGGCACACTCCCTCACAGCTCTCAGGAATCAAATAGTAATGGCTTTCTGTTGATAATCGGGCTGCAAAAAGCAGTTTGTTAGCAGCTGTCGGAAACCCATTCCTCAAGGCGTTGTGATGTGTGTCTGTGGTCAGGGGGTTTTATTTTAAGGTAGTTTTTGAGTTGATATCAAGGATTCGAGCAATTTGTGGACTTGAAACGCTTGGAAGTGTGGTAAGTCTGTGTGCTACTTTTTTCTTCAAGATAACATTGCAGACATATCCTTTAACTGTGGAAGATAGATATTAGAGTTAAGGGAAGTTAAGTGAGCTGAAGTGACTGTATTCGTCTCTCATTAGGGCTTGAGTGCTTTTTCCAGTCGTGTAACCTTCGGTTATATTTTCGTCCCGTATTCATAAGGCAAGAATTTACTTTACATGCATCGAAGTCCATTTCAAAATGTAGACCCATAAACAATAGAATATGTGAAGAAATACTAAAACCAGCTTAATAAACTCCGGCACAAAAGCTCTGACTAGAAGTCTTTTTCAACCTCGCTGAATAAATGGGGAAAAAAGACTTCTAGTTGAAATGCACGGTATATCGGTCTCTTGAAAAGACTGAATGGAAAGGTTTGCCGCTTTTAATTTATTACGTTTCTTTCAGTATTTCTAAATGTCGCACCAGGGCGCGTTTTAACCGTTATGGACGATGGCGCTTGTTCAAACAAGGCTAGGGTTCAGGACACAACTAAACAGCATCTGTCCTCCACATGTTTCCATGGCTGTCTATTTAAGATTGGCCAGGAGCTTCAGCAGCAGTTGAAATACCCTTTAGCTGGCCTGTTAACTACATTTTGCACGTGTCTAACTTTGTGTAACTCTTTACGGCATGGCCCTAAAATCAGATTGGGGTGCAGCTCCCCCTCATCCTGTAGACCTCTAGCGAAGGTGTCTGTTTTCCCAGCGCTGGGGAAGAGAAGGGAAGTGTGCCTTCCCAAAGTGAGACGAGCAGGAGATGGAAGAGGACTCGATTCCACGGGAAAGACACCAGGATCAAAGAGCACTCCATAAAAGCCTGTCATAAAAACTCCTTTCATATCTGTGGGAAAGCATTGGCTACCGAAAGGACAGCGCGTCGTATAAACTCACCTGCTTCTTGAACGCTTTGTCAAGGGGGTGTGAAGCGTGCCAGGATTGCACAAGCCCCGCACCTCGAGGTCTCTATACAGTGCAGAGTGGCGGAGCAGAACTGATGTGTGTTGGGTTTTTAGACGGGCTAGAACGCACTAGGTTTGTATCACTTTTAAAATCTAGAAGATAAAACAGCACTTGATGCGTTTCTGCCGCACAGTCGCTTTTACCAACAGCAAAGATGAAGACTTAGCTGTCGAAGCGTCATTATCTTGTGTTCTAAAGCTTGAAACGATCAAACACATGTCTGGGTTTTGTCTGGGAGAGTGCGGTCTGCCTTTATTCTGTGTTTTTGACTATGCACCTCACTAATTGTTGAGGGCCAGACCTTTCTGTGATTTAACCAATAGAAAAGCAGCAAAAGAAAGCAAACCAGATAGCCTTCTGCAACAATAGCCTAGCTGTAGGGGTGAGCCTAATAAATAATAACGTTTCAGAAAGATTGGAGAATCTACCCTACCAGTGATGCTACAGCATTGTAGGATGGTGTATTTTAGTGTCAAATTCAACATGTGCTGACCTGCTGACTAATTCCAGAACAGTCTTCGTTTCCAGTCGTTTGGTTATATTTTTGTTCCAATCAGAAGGCATGTTTTTACTCTACCTGCATCTTAGTCCATTTCAAAATGTAGACTCATAAACAATAGAATATGTTAAGAAAAACTAAAAGAAGCTTAGCAAACTCCACCACAAACGCTCTGACCTAAAAGTCTTTTTCAACGTACTTGCTGAATAAATGGGAAAAAGACTTCTAGATGAAAGACACTATTGAAGACACTGAGAAAGTCTTCTAGTGGAAACGTTTGCCATTGAATTTACACTGAAGACGCTGAGAAAGACTTCTAGTGGAAACGTTTGCCATTGAATTTACACTGAAGACACTGAGAAAGACTTCTAGTGGAAACGTTTGCCATTGAATTTACACTGAAGACGCTGAGAAAGACTTCCAGTGGAAACGTCTGCCATTGAATTTATTAAGTTTCTTTTTAGCATTTCTAAATTCAGCACAAATGAACGTTTTAACAATTAAGGGTAATGGATTGGATTCATTGACACAAGGTGCGATCTCTTCTCAGGGCTTCAATAGTAACAAGTCTTGATGTCGTGTAGCTGGAGTGTGCGTGGGAGTCCCGTGTGAACCCCAGCACTGTGTCACATCAAAGCCTGAAGCCATGCTTGCCTTGGCTGCAGTTCTGTACCTGTGTGATCTTATGATTGCCATGCAGGGGACACGTTGATAGGAGGTGCGATCTCTTCTCACCACTTCAATAGTAACTGAGGGCACACTCCCAGACAGCTCTCAGGAATCAAATAGTAACGGCTTTCTGTTGATAATCGGGCTGCAAAAAGCAGTTTGTTAGCAGCTGTCGGAAACCCATTCCTCAAGGCGTTGTGATGTGTGTCTGTGGTCAAGGGGTTTTATTTTAAGGTAGTTTTTCAGTTGATATCAAGGATTCGAGCAATTTGTGGACTTGAAACGCTTGGAAGTGTGGTAAGTCTGTGCTACTTTTTCTTCAAGATAACATTGCAGACATATCCTTTAACTGTGGAAGATAGATATTAGAGTTAAGGGAAGTTAAGTGAGCTGAAGTGACTGTATTCGTCTCTCATTAGGGCTTGAGTGCTTTTTCCAGTCGTGTAACCTTCGGTTATATTTTCGTCCCGTATTCATAAGGCAAGAATTTACTTTACATGCATCTTAGTCCATTTCAAAATGTAGACTCATAAACAATAGAATATGTTAAGAAAAACTAAAAGAAGCTTAGCAAACTCCGCCTCAAACGCTCTGACCTAACAGTCTTTTTCAACGTACTTGCTGAATAAATGGGAAAAAGACTTCTAGATGAAAGGTAAGGTATTGGTCTCTTGAAAAAGACTTTTAGTGGAAACGTTTGCCATTGAATTTATTAAGTTTCTTTTAATGTTTCTATTGAAGACACTGAGAAAGTCTTCTAGTGGAAACGTTTGCCATTGAATTTATTAAGTTTCTTTTAATGTTTCTATTGAAGACGCTGAGAAAGACTTCTAGTGGAAACGTTTGCCATTGAATTTACACTGAAGACACTGAGAAAGACTTCTAGTGGAAACGTTTGCCATTGAATTTACACTGAAGACACTGAGAAAGACTTCTAGTGGAAACGTTTGCCATTGAATTTACACTGAAGACACTGAGAAAGACTTCCAGTGGAAACGTCTGCCATTGAATTTATTAAGTTTCTTTTTAGCATTTCTAAATTCAGCACAAATGAACGTTTTAACAATTAAGGGTAATGGATTGGATTCATTGACACAAGGTGCGATCTCTTCTCAGGGCTTCAATAGTAACAAGTCTTGATGTCGTAGCTGGAGGTGCGTGGAGTCCCGTGTGAACCCCAGCACTGTGTCACATCAAAGCCTGAAGCCATGCTTGCCTTGGCTGCAGTTCTGTACCTGTGTGATCTTATGATTGCCATGCAGGGGACACGTTGATAGGAGGTGCGATCTCTTCTCACCACTTCAGTAGTAACTGAGGGCACGCCTCCCTTGGCTGCAGTTCTGTACCTGTGTGATCTCATTGTCCTGCAGTGTTGGAATAGCTGTGATCATTTCTCATGCCTCCTGATGTCTCAGGAAGAAGTGTGCCAGAGGTGAGGATGAGATGTAAAACTGAGGTCCTATTGGAAGTGACTCTGCAGCAGCAGCAGCAGTTGATGCATTGTTCACTCCCTAGTCTCTGTAAGTCGATTTGGATAAAAGCGTCTGCTAAATGACTCTAATAAATAATGTGAATGAATCTGCCATCTTGGCTCCAGTGCTGAGGTGAGAGATGCTCCCGTGGTTTCTGGAGTGTGCCTGTGGTACCCCCCACGTCCTGCTCGTAAAGTTTTACTGTGGGAGTGCTTCAATCGGCTTTGATGTGCTAGTGCCTCTCTGTCTCTGCGCTGTACGAACCCAGAACCCAGGACCCAGGACCAGGAACTGGATTGGAAACCGAAGGTAAAAAGACAAGAGACTTGCTGGACACCTGCAGGGCTTGTCCTGCAGGGGGCGTTAGCTCGCTGACATTCCTGGGTGTGGAAGAGGAAGCTGATCGGAGGACGCCCTCTGAACCTCCAGTTCCCCCGAGCAGCTGTGTCAAGTCGTTCTGCAGTCTCCCCGGAACCCAGGACCGCTCCGAGTCTCCGTTTTAGCGATCGTTTTTCATACCCAGGGTTTTCTATTCTGTCCTCCTTTTTGAGATTGATTTTGTGTCTGCCGGTTTTACTGCAGTGCAGCCAGCTTGCCTGCAGCGTGATCTCCTGGTGCTGTCACCGTTTATCACAGGGCACACTTCCCCTCTGTGGAGTGTGTCTCAGGTGTGGAGCTCCACAGCACACGCTGGTAAAGAGGGAGGGGAGGGGAGGGGGGATCAAAGGGATCTCTGACTGGCTGTTGTAGTTTTTTTTCCATGTACTTAACAAAAACCTGACAAAAATTGGAAAACGGGACTGTTCGAAATCTAACATGAAATATTACTATTATGGCTTTTGCAATATCATTTTGTAGGTTTATATGATTACCTGATGTGAAATAAAATATCTAAGTTATGTTTATCTAAGTATATCTAAGTTATGTTCTCTCTCTATATCGCTCTCTCTATATCTCTCTCATAGAGAGAGAGAGAGAGATAGATAGATATAATTTATTTATTTTTTTTATTATCTCAATCCTAAAATTCTAGATGACTCAAAACTTTTGGCCACAGCTGTATATTGAAATATAATAATAGATTTTTAAAAAATGAAGAAAAAAACTCAAATGACATTCATTTATATTACAAAACCTCTCTTACACATCTGTATATATTAAATCTCACAGTCCTTGAAGTATGAAGACTTGGGAGGTCTACAGACAGCTCTCGTGATCAAAGGGAAGTTTTACAGGCTGTCATAAAAACTGAACTCCTTTGATTCCTGGACGGGAGAGGGGGGGGGAGGGGAGAGGTTACAGGATGTCTCTGTGCTGCTTCACCATTGGCTCGTGCATTTACAGGATGTCTCTGTGCTGCTTCACCATTGGCTCGTGCATTCAGCCACACTGCTGTATATAGAAGGGCTGTGCTGTCTTGTGACAGTCCAGTTACAACCGTCTCTCTGTGTCCTCTGTGTGATCACGACTATAGTTGAGTTTAGCTAGCCAGCTACTCCCAGCCTACCTCCCCACCCTATTAATAACAGTACTGTGGTATGTATGTAAATTGATCTATATATAGAGATAGAGATAGATATATACACCACTGATACGTTAGTCACCCCTGATGCAGGCGACAGCTATGAAATGTGACCAGAACCGGAGATGGTCCAAATGCAAGCCAGGCTGAGATCCAGTTCAGGGCTGAATCAGAACTGAGATCAGGAGACAGCGGTGAGAGGTGAGGGGTGGAGGAATGGGGGTATGTCAAAGGGGGCAGGGTGCTTGCACAGGTAAAAGGGTCTGGTCTGGTTTCAATGGATTACAAACGCCCAGAGAGAACCGGACCCGCACCCCCCACACACACACACACACACACTTGGGCTGGAATCTTCAGAACCGGGTCGCACTGGGAATCGGTTACCATGCTCCGATTGGACCTGCTGAGCCCGACGCTCATCCGGATCTTACAGAACCACTCCGGAGCCTCGCTTTCACCCTTACGGATCATACAATCCTGCGCCGGACCGACATCCTGCTTTTTACCTTTGGCACCCGTTCAGTTTCTTCTCCGAGAAATGGGTTTTGTTTTGGCTTTTTTTTTTTTTTCACACTAGGATTTTACAAAACCGCTTTCCAGACCTTGCATTGGGATTCTATCAAAAGTGGCAGTGGATTACTCCAGACTCTGTCAGTCCTACTTCAACACCTTGCTTTGTTTTTCTCGTGTGCTGGAATACTTTATTTTTGGGG
This sequence comes from Acipenser oxyrinchus oxyrinchus, assembly GCA_030684275.1. Classification (NCBI taxonomy): domain Eukaryota; kingdom Metazoa; phylum Chordata; class Actinopteri; order Acipenseriformes; family Acipenseridae; genus Acipenser; species Acipenser oxyrinchus. The sequence goes on from CM060302.1 coordinate 3,370,157, forward strand.
GGGATCGGGATTCTACATGGATCCCGACTGGGATGTGAAGGCAGACGCTGTGCTTCTGTGGAAACCTTTCCTTGGGCTTGTTGGCTGAGCCTGGTTTCCTTAACAAAATGTTGCTGTGACTCGGAGTCCAAAGTTGCACATTTTGCTGGTAGGTGTGAAGTTGCGTCTTTTTCTTTCGAAAGCTTTTGTTTGGTTTCCCGCACGAATCTGCCCCAAAAGACCCCGTCCTTTTTGCCTTTAATCTCTGGGTTGTAAAGCTGCAGCATCCTAAACCTTCAGGTGTTCCCCTGCGTTCACCTGCGAGGAGCGAGGATCACAGAGGGGTGTGAAGTGTGCACGGCGCAGTATGCAGCTTGAGCTGATTCACCATGCAGAGCTGCTTGGGTTTGTGAGGATCGCTGCTTTTCTGAGACTCTGGAGGAGAACAGCGATCCACACAAACCCCAGCTGCTGTTTCTCCTCTCGATTCACTGTTAATGGTAAATCGGTCCAATGTGTTTGCATAGCTTAGAGGTTATATATTATTTTCATATAGAAATACTTGCTGTGGAGTTGCTGGCTCTTGGTTCAGTCAGGCTGTATTCATTTCAAGATTCAGAGTGATCTGCTACGTTTTAGAGTCTATCCCAAGGATGGACTTTCATTTTAGCGTTTACCACTGCACAAATCTCAGGATGTGATTCTCCTAATACACAGGTACACAGGGGGGCTGTGTGGTCCAGTGGTTAAAGAAAAGGGCTTGTGACCAGGAGGTCCCCGGTTCAAATCCCACCTCAGCCACTGACTCATTGTGTGACCCTGAGCAAGTCACTTCACCTCCTTGTGCCCCTGTCCTTCAGATGAGACGTAAAACCGGCTCCTATCGTCGCCTTGGATAAAAGCTCCTGCTAAATGACTCATTAATAATCGTTATGTAAAGGTCTTAAAGCTGGGCTTTCGTGGGAATCACATCTAGGATGAAAGCGGTGCTTTACTGCCAGCTGTATAAGGAGTGAAACTCCTGGAGCGGAGTCCAGGGGTGGAGAGGGAGGAGGAATGTCTTTGATATGAGAATGCATTTAATATACAGGGATGGAAATGAGATTTTACTACCAGCTTGATCAGCCCCAGTGTGTCTAGGTAACAAGCTCAGGTGTGTCTTATTATTATTAAACTCACAGTGAAACCAGGAATGGATCAAACTGCTGTGCAACGGGAGTCTTATTTCCATCCCAGGTATATTCTGCTACTTAAGAAATAATGTGAGATTTATTCTTCTATTTTTGCTTCTTTCTAATTGTCTATTTCTTTGTGAACTTATATATACACACACACACACACACACACACACACAAACACACAGAGTGCTGCCTTGTATGTAATTGCTTGTATACAAATCCAATATTGTGATGTGCCTCTTTGGAACTTGCAGCTGTTTTTATAATATATAGTTTTATAATATATAATATAATTTCTAATATATAAATATATTAATGTTTATAATATAATATAGGGGACAGGAGTGTGTGTTTTTAATGTAATGATCCTCTTTTACCACCAGGGGGGTGTATTGAGTCCGCTTTGGAAATTGATCCATAGATAGGTGATATTCTGGGAAGAAGGATTGTCAGGCAACTGTAGTGAGTGTGTGTGTGTGTACGGGGGCTCAGGTTCCTGTTCTACCTGTAAACTCAAACAGTCAGGCTGGTGGAGTGTTCAATATACACCTGAGTTTATTGAGAGACACTGAAATCCACCTTTAAACAGTCCCGGAAGCACATCGTCAAGTCCTATTGCAGCAGATTCCTGTTAGTTGCCGAGCCCTTGTGCCGACTGTAACAGTTTTAAGCAATTAACCAGCGCATGCAGGGATCAGTAACATGTACAGAGTAATACTGTATTCTGGGTAAGTGCATAAAACTGTGAGGCACACAGGATGTGCAATTCACAGGAATCTACAGCAGGGGCATTTCTACAGGAAATGTGTGTCACTGTTTTAAAGTTAACAGCATTATGCAATTATCATGCATGCAATTCAGTTCAGTGGAGTGGAGTGCACTGCACTTGTGTAATTCTTAACCCTTCCGGTAATATTGTATTGGCACACCATGGGGACATTGTAAAAATCTGTAAATGTAGTTTTTTCTTCATTTTCCAGAATATATATATATATATATATATAAATTAATTTCTTATTTATTTATTTCTTAGCAGACGCCCTTATCCAGGGCGACTTACAATTGTTACAAGATATCACATTATTTTTACATACAATTCCCCATTCATACAGTTGGGTTTTTACTGGAGCAATCTAGGTAAAGTACCTTGCTCAAGGGTACAGCAGCAGTGTCCCCCCCCCCCAGGGATTGAACCCACGACCCTCCGGTCAAGAGTCCAGAGCCCTACTGGCTGGCACAACACTTGAAACTGAATGAATTTCCTCTGCAACAAGTGATCTTATACTGGGCAGTGAGAGTAAATATAACATATGGAGAGATTCTATAGAAATCTGCAGCTGCCAGCCGGCATGATGTCACAGCTCAACAGTAAATCTGAGGGAACAAAATGGGGGTTAGAATTAAAAACGTAGCTTTTTATTTATTTATTTATTTTTCTATTGTTATTTCTTACCTCCAGATTGCTCTGAGCAGAAACGTACGCTCTGTGTCATTCATTAGATGATGTCATGTTCCTCTTTGTCCACAAGAGGGTGTAGTTGCTCCAGCACAAAACTTGAGCCGTAAGAGTTAAGTGATGCTAGGCTATGGAAGTTCGAGGTCGCAGTTTAATGTAATGTGCGTATTTCGCCACAAGAGGGAGTAAGGGATCCAGTTTAGGACTAGTTTTGCAATTCTAATTAATTTATTTTATTGTTCTTTTCCTAAAGTTTTAGGGTTGCAAGGCTACGTACAAGCTAAAATAAAATGACTTATCCAAACTGTTTTAAAATAAATTAATTTGAAATAAATATATATATATAAAAATAAGTTGGCCTAGGATATTGACAGATTCACTTCGGTTTGTGTGTGTGTGACGGACATTGTGTAAAAATGTAAAATATACCAGAACCAAGAAAATATTGAATTAATATTGAACTAATACAGAAAAAAACGTATAGAATCAAGTAAACTGTTTATTAAAGAGGCATGATCTTAATGTAAATATGTAATAACATAACTAAAAAACACCAAAAAAAAAAACTGCAGTGTGTGTGGTGTCGTCTTATCTAGTGAAACAAACCATGCACAGCCAGAGAGCAGCAGCATTAGGATGTCATGTGCCACTACGACCACTGGAGGGAGCAGTGAGACCAGGTTGAACGCGACTCTCCCTGGAGAGTTTCGCTAGCCTCCCCGCTGTTTATAGACTTTCATAGGAAAGGACAAGAATCTTAAGCTTCACTTTCAGTAATTACTATATAAGAGTAGCACCTGTTCAAGCGTGCCTGAATAATTATTTGGGAATCGGTCCCAAATGGAAAGTGAGATTTGAAAAAATAGCCGGTGTGGTCGATTTGGTAATGGCGCTTGCTGATATAAAAGCACATCTTGGCAACCTTAGCGAAAGGTTCCCACGCTCAGACTGCACCGTATGTGTGTGTGTTTCGGGAACCCGTCCCGTCCCTGTCCCTTCTGGCTAGCCCCATTCAGTCCCGACACCCCCAGCTGTGTGTGGGACTTGCTGAAAGGCAGATGCCTCGGACTGTTCATCTGTTTGCTGATGAATCTGACTTGTAATTGGAGTGGCATTGTGCTCTGCTGCTGAGGAACAAGTGAACACAGCTTGTAAGGAAATATAACAAAAATGAACAGGAAAAAAATAATAATCCCTCTCCCACACTTAACCACCACACTGACCCCTCTCTCCTCTCTCTCTCTCTCTCTCTCTCTGCAGATTCCAGATGAGTTTGATCAAGGTAAGTTAGTTTTTTTTTATGATAATAATATTACATTATTGTGCACTCTCTCTATTTCACTATCTGACTGAAAACAGTGGAATACAAAAAAACAGTGACTGTGAAGGATAGCTACTGTCCACCGAGAATGAATCAAATCAGGGAAACTACCTCATTGTGAAATGCAGAAGGGAGCGTTGGACTAATATTGTTTTGTTTACAAATTCATGAGTAAAAGTGCAATTCAGTGGGTTTAATTTAAAGCATGCTGACCTGGCCCCTAATCTACCCCTTATCTCTTTGATCTGGACGTGCTGGACTATATATTTATATTGCAGCTCTCCCCAAACATGTGCTTTAAGTTTACAAGCCTAACTCCTCCCAATATTATTATTATTATTATTATTATTATTATTAAAACTAGCATTCCTTATAACAGTTGCCTCCTCTCTCTTTCTTCTTATCCTTCTACTCTTCCGTCTTTCTTCTCCTTCTCTCTTTCTTCTCTTTCTTCTCCTTTCTCCTCTCCCTCCTCTCTCCCTCCTCTCTCTTTCGTTCTTTCTTTCTTTCTTCTCCTCTCTTTCTCCTTTTCCTCCTCCTCTCCCCCTTTCTCTCTCCCTCTTTCTCTCCCTCGTTCTCTCTCCTCCTCCTTTTTCTCCTCCTCTCTTTCTTCTTCTTCTCCTCCTTCTTCTCCTTCTCCTTCTCCTTCTTCTTCTTTCTCTCTCCTGACCTCATGACTCCGAGGCCTCTGTGGAGCGGAACAGAGCTGTCCTGCCCAACACTGGTACACTAATACCATTTAATACTGTAATGAAGTCTAATGAGGACCTTAGGGGCCGGGGTAAAACGACCAATCCCCACGGGAAGGGGAGAGCAATGCAAGTCTCTGTCACTGTGCAACAGCAGAGCAGAGCAGATGCTTTACCCCTATGCTCCCTAAGCAGCCGGCAGATTTCTGCAGATCGCATGGGAAAGTTAAACCGCATTTAGCAGCGCGGGTCCCTAAGGGAAGAGATGAGTGACCGGGGGCAGATCACACTCGCTAAATAACTAACAGTATTTGTAAATGATTGTAGGGGGGCTGCCAGCAGGTGGAGGGGAGAGAGGATGAGGGTGCATCTCAGGGCTCCATTCCCACGCTTTTAGTGGTGTGCTTTTAATGAGTTTTTTTTTTTTTTTCATTGTTATCAGTGCTGAACGCTGCGTGAAATTAATTCAGTGGCAGAAGATGGCTGTGTGGAGGGTTAGACAGGACTGTATCAAAGATACCGCATCAAGTATATCAGCAAGCACGAGTGGAAATAGATAACACACACGCTGATGGGTTTATTTTATTCCTGAGTTTTTTTTTGGTGTGAATTTAAGGTTGGTTTTCCAGCTGATTTCAAAATTTAACAAAACTCTTTGATTTAGCACCCCCTCTCTCTCTCTCTCTCTCTCTCTCTCTCTCTCTCTCTCTCTCTCTCTCTCTCTCTCTCTCTTTCTCTCTCTCTCTTAAACCATTACACATTAAGCGCTCTCTTCTTTCTTTCTTTCTTTCTTACAATGGTCTTATTATGCTCTCCTGTTGTCCTTCTGTCTTTCTTTTCCTCCCTCTCTCCCTTTCTCTTTATTTCTTTCTTGTCCTCCAGCATTACAATACTGTAAGTGTGGTTCCTTCCTCCCTTCTGGTCCCCTATTTACCTTCTGCTCTCTCTCTCTGTCTCTCTCTCTCTCTCTCTCTCTCTCTCTCTCTCTCTCTCTCTCTCTCTCTCTCTCTCGCCTACATTGCCTGTAGTTTCCAGAGCCCCCTGTCCTTGTGGAGTCCAGTGGACAGTTTGTCAGCCTTTTGAGATGCTGTTTATTTAAGCAGGGCGGTCGATACAATGAAGGGGTGGGGGGGAGGTTACAAAGGAGGTATTCATCCTGACTGAGGAAGGCATATGCTGGCTGCGTGCACCAAATGTCATTATTAGTCAATTCTCTGCTTCTTTCTTTCTTTCTTTCTTTCTTTCTTTCTTTCTTTCTTTGGGTGTGTGTCTCTTCAAAGACAATGCAACCCCATCCTCCCACCCTTTTCTTTCTGTTACTTTCTCTGCTGCGATTGAGAATGTTTAACTTGATCGCCTGCTTGGGTTCCTTTATAGTGGTAAGAGGGTTAATAATGAATTGAATCGATTTTAGTTAATATGGTGAGTTTTGTTAACCCCTCACTAATGAGTCGCACCAGAAGCGCTGCCCAGTGACTTGCAGGAAATAAACGCAAAACCAACAAAAGAAATTTGATTCTCTTGTTATCTTTCAACAACAGCAGCGGTCTGTCCTTTTTTTTTTCTTTGCATGAATTTAAATTTGCGCGCCATCTTTATACAACTTGAACAGGGTGTGTGTTTTTTTGGGTTTTTTTGCACGATGAGATGTCTTATTAAACTCGTAGTAAAACCAGGAAAGAGGATGAAACTGTTACGCAAGGAGAGTCTTGTGTTTTAAACCTTATACCCAAAGAATAACATTTTTACATTTTCTGTAAAAATCGAAATGGCGTTTTGTTAATCTGCAGGGTGAAGGCGGCAGGTTGGTTTGCTGCCTGTATCAGCGTGGCTTTCTAGGCACCCCAAATCCCTCTGATTGTAATCGGATGATCAATTGTCTCCCTGGGGCTGCTAAATCAGAACTGGCCCCTCGCTTTCCATCGGCTGGCAGTCCCTCCCTCTCGTCTGTATTAGCATGACAAACAGCGATGTGTGGAGGGCAGGGAGCAGGCTGGCGTGGGCCGCACACTCACAGGCCGATTTATAGCATCTTGGGGATTAGAACAGCCACAGACGGGGAAATGGTAGCGCTCCCCAAATCCCCGGGGGGACGACGTTTAGCGGGACACGGTCACAGTCGCACGCTCCCAGCAAAACCTGGTGCCTCTCCAAAAGAAATACATAAAAAATCTGGCTTGATCTCTAGGGAAGATTAAACAGTGATTGAACATTGTTGGAAGGGTCTGGTTGATGGGAGGGAGGGCTGGTTGTGTGTTGGTTGTTTAGGCAGTAAGATTTAATATCAGGTTTGGTTTTTGGGAGGGGCGGGGGCAGGTGGGAGGAGAGTTTCCTGTAAAATTTGATTAACCCACAAATTTTTTTTTCTGATCACTCTCCTGGCTTATTAAAACAGTTTTCTGATAACCGAGATCTTTGTGGTTTTGATGGGAGAATTTTGAGGTGTGTTGATTCGTCGCATATCGATGAATCGCGAAACTTTCTTTACGTGATATCGTGTTTTAACAGTGACCATTTGATCTCCTTGTGCATCAGACAAGTAGCCCATCAGGGTCATCACATGTAACGTGAAACCTATCATACCGCGATGTTTTGTTACATTAGTATGTTCCCTAATGATGATATTAAGCGAAACACTTTACTGCTTTTGATCCAAAATGCTGTTACTGAATACTAAACGAAATACTAAATCAAGCCTACTTGTTCTTTGTTGTAAAGGTTTATATACGGGAGTCTTTTTAGACAGAGTTACAGAGCAGCGTTCGGGGGGGGTGGGGGGAAAGCATGTTTTTTTGTGCCCAGTCTCCTATTTGAGTGATTTGGACTGGGCTGGTATTTCATCCTTGTGTAACGACTCCTAGTGGCGGACAGACGCTGCGCTCTGTGAATGTGAACGGAGCTGCTGTGAGCTGGCCCAGGTCACTGGCGTGTTTTTCCGATTTTTGTTTTTGTGTTTTCTCCTCACAGACCCTCCAGTGATGCAGCAATTACGGAGAACGTATCAGTATTTTAAAGACTACAGACAAGTGAGTGACTCTGTGATGTTTCATTAGCTGGATGGAAAGAGAGATGTATTCAAGTTGTGTGCGTGCGTGTGTAATCATCATGCCTTTCACATAGCACAATAGCCTCTTGGAGCGCCTCATAATCATGAGAACTGGGAGAGTCCGTGATGGAGGTCTGCCAGTACATGCTACTGTCTAAAAAATAATATTGCAGGGAATGAAACAAGACTCCTATTGCAAGGCAGTTTCACCCATTCCAGGTTTTACTTTGAACTTGTGGTAGGGCAGCAGTGTGGAGTAGTGGTTAGGGCTCTGGACTATTGACCGGAGGGTCGTGGGTTCAATCCCAGGTAGGGGGCACTGCTGCTGTACAATGTAATTGTATGTAAAAAATAATGTGATATCTTGTGACAATTGTAAGTCGCCCTGGATAAGGGCGTCTGCTAAGAAATAAATAATAATTATTATTATTATTATTATTATTATTATTATAACAACAAGTTTGGGTGTGTCTTTTTAAAGTTCTAGTAAAACCAGGAATGGATCAGACTGTTATGCAGTGGGAGCCATTCCTGAGGTGGGACAGAAATGGAGTTACTTTCTTTTTTTGGTGCAGATGATCATTGAGCCGACGAGCCCCAAGCTCCTCCCAGATGTGCTCAAGGAGCCGTACTACCAGCCACCCTACACCCTGGTGCTGGAACTAACAGACGTGCTGCTGCACCCAGAGTGGTCGGTGAGTCCAGCAGAGAGAGAGACACACACACGCACACAATCGCAGTCCTAACATAGGACCCCCTCCCCTACCCCTCCTTCGATGCTGTCTAGCCTGCCATCTGTATGCTGGACCTCCAGGCTGCACCACCTGTCTCTTGTCCTCCCCTTTGATGTGCTTCACCTGCCCAGGTGTGTCCCGTCCTGACAGGTGTGCACTGGAGACAGGTAACCTGACACCCCCTCCCTCCACCCATCCACCTGCACAGCTCTGATTTCCTCTGAGATTGAGGGTACAGTGTCTGGGGGAATTGCACCCCTTTGTTTCCATGCTGTGTTTTCTGTTTTTTTATATATATTTGGGTCAGCTCCGGCCAAAAGTTTTGCATCACCCTGTAGAATTAACTAATTTTGCTTGATAAAGTCGAATGAAACCTGCTGAATCATGTTACGTTAACATATTGAATTACACACCGCTTTGGAGTTTTCCCCTCATATACCTGACAAATATTGATAAAATGTGACATTTTTAAATCTGACATGAAATACTCTACAACTATTATGGCTTCAGATAGACTTGCAAGATCATTTTGTAGCTTCTTTGATTACATGATGTTAAATAAAAAAAAAATATATATATATATATATATATATATATATATATATATATATATATATATATATATATATATATATTTTTTTTTTTTAATTGTCTAAATCCTAAAATTTCTAGGGGATGCAAAACGTGTGGCCATAGCTGTTCATCAGGTATGGAAATAAGACTCCTGTTGCACAGCAGTGTCGCCCATTCCAGGTTTTACTACGAGCTTGATCAGCCCCAGCATGTCTAGGGAACAAGCTCAGGTGTGTCTTATTAAACTCCTTGTAAAGCCAGGAATGGATCACACTGCTATGCAATGGGAGTCTTATTTCCATTCCTGTACCTTATTTCCCTGCAGTTGGTCACAGGCTGGCGTTTCAAGAAGAGGCCGGGCATCGAGTATTTATTTCAGCAGCTGGCTCCTCTGTACGAGATCGTCATCTTCACAGCTGAGACTGGCATGGTGAGTGAGTGATGGGGGAAGGGAGGGTGTGTGTGCGTGTGCATGTGCGTGTGTGTGCCCACTGCCTATTGACTTGCACTAAAAGCTGTCGCCCAGTGCTTTCATCAGTATAACCAAACAAGCCAATGCAGTGGAATGTCTTCTCCTTTCTCAGAGATGGAAATAAAACTCCTATTGCACAGGTTTTAATACAAGCTTGATTAGTCACTGTCAAGCTCAGCTGTATGTGTGTGTGTCTTTTTAAAATTATATTAAAACCAGGAATGGATCAAACCGCTGTGCAACGGGAGTCTTATTTCCTTCCATGTTCCCAAAAAGAAAACTCTAACATGGGTAGGGTGTATTTTAAGCAGCAGTGAATGTTCATACTGGTTTTCCACCAGAAGGGATTTGGTGTCAATAAATCTATTTAGTGGTATATTGACATTCTTAATAACATTACTACACACATAAAAAAAAAACAAAAAAAACATACAGGTTTATACTTGCAAGTTGATGGCTGTATTAAATTTATCGATCCTCAATTTTGTTTTTAGGTAAGGTGATTTAAAAACAAAGGTGTGGCAGTGGTGGGGGGATATCTGAATTCAGAAAGAAACATATATTTTTTTTAAGCTGGTAAAAGCAAGATCTAAACATACATATTCATGGACTGAAGCCTTCAAACACCCCCCTCTGCTCTCAGAACTGCTGCTGGAGCCGCATGTTGACTTTGCCGTGATGCTGGGGGTGGGGGTGTGTGTGTGTGTCTGGTATGGAGTCCCTGAGAGATTGGGTCAGTGTGTGTGGAAGTGTGCTTTTCATTTCCATCACAATGCAGATGTTTTTGCCGCGTGCTGACAGGCGAAAACAAACACGGAGCACTTAAACATTAAACTTTTTTTTTTTTTTTTTTTTTTTTTTTAAACGTTAAACAAAAGCAGCTCTAGCTCAACTTTGCTCAGACTTGAGTGGCTTTGATGAGCGGAAGTGTGTGTGCAACTATTCTGCAGCCTTGCTTCAGAAATCACACAATGATGTGCAATTAGAACAGGAAGCTGGAAACTATATGAACATAATTTAGATATTTTATTTAATATTGTGTAATAAAAGAAACTACAAAAATGATTTTTATTTATTTATTTATTTATTGCATTTATGGAGCGCTTTTTATACAAAAGTATCGCAAAGCACTGTACAGTACAGTATACTTTTCTACTGTAAGTCTTTCTTAACGTCAATCAATAATTCAGTGTAATCTGCTCAGTTGTGTTCTTTTAGAATTCTGAAGAGCTTTTTTCCAGCCGTGCAGATTGTCCTGCAAAACAAAGTGAATCTGATACTCAAACGCTGCAAAGACCCATGCAAACTCAGAGAGGGTCTGTCTGAATCGCGGCCAGTGCCTCCAAGTTTATCAGGCTTGAGGGACCCTCCCCAGTGCACTCGGACAATGGATCTCTCCAGCCGTAGGGAGTGTGCCACCCATTACAACGTCTATACAAACCCCCCTATTATAGCACAGTGGCACACAGCAGTGGGTCTCTTAATTGAGGGGGTATTCATTGAAGCCATCAATAACAGCCAGAGGCTAACGGCTGCTCGCTGACACAGAGACACACACACGCAGAGATACAGATACACTTGGAACAAATGTTTTCAGATCAAACCTGCTTCTTGTTTTTTAACACTCACTGGCCCCTCCTGTTTTTTTTTTTTTAAGTTTTTTTTTTTTTTTTTTTCCAATCATATCCTATCTGGTTTGAGTATTAAAATGACCGAAAAATAAATTCTGACTTTTTTTTTTTTTTTTTTTTTTAACCAGCTGTATGCTATTGTAAATAAATATCTTGTTTTTAGTTTGTTTTCATAATTTGTAAAAACTTTTCTATGTTCTCTATGCAAACGACAGGAGGCCATCTCAGCTTGTCCGCTTGCAATTTTTTTTTAAATCTCTCTTTTGCAGACCGCCTTCCCCCTGATAGACAGCATCGACCCACACGGCTTCGTCATGTACCGGCTGTTCCGAGACGCAACACGCTACGTGGATGGACATCATATCAAGGTACACGCCCCCCTGACAACACTGAAGTGCTGTCCTATCAAATCTCTAACCGTCATTGATCTCTGAACTTCATAAAGTTTATTTTGATATTTCTAGGTGTAGTTTATGTTACAACAGGGATGGAAATAAGACTTCTATTGCGTAGCACTTTAACGCATTCCAGGCTTCAACTTTTGAGTCGGTCCTGTCTTGTAATCTAAGCACCTGTTTTCCTATATCCCCTCCCTCTCTTCCCTCCTTTCTTTCATACAATGGTCTTATTATGCTCTCCTGTTGACCTTCTGTCTTTCTTTTCCTCCCTCCCTTTCTTTTTCTTTCTTTTTCTTTTTTGACCGTAGCATTACAATACTGTAAGTGTGGTTCTTCTGGTCCCCTATTTACCTTCTGCCTCCCTCCCTCCCTCACCTTCCATCTGCTGCAGAGTAAGCAGCAGGATTCCTGTGTCAATGCGAGGGGGAGAGGGGCTGTGTTATGGGTGTCTCTCCCTGAAAGGGACAGTACCCTGGGCTCTCCCTTCTGTCTACGCTGTGGTTCTTGCTCTGCTATCTCTCTCCCTCCCCCTCCTCCTCAATTGAATTGCAAAGCAAGGGAGTGGAAGAGGGGGGGTCACGGCTGGCTGCTCTGTAGGTCTGTGTAATTTTAGACCAGCTGTGCGGCTCTCTGGAGGCTGTTCCCTGATGCGATTTCATTAGACAGCTTTTCCTTTTTAATTTATTTCTTTGCTTTGCTTTATTATCCGTCAGGCGTTAACTAATCCAAGCAGTAGACGAGTGTTTCAAGCACGACTGTGTACGTGTTGATGAAATGCATTAATGAAGTGTTACAGGGATGGGAGTAAGACTCCTATTGCACAGCAGCTTGCCCATTCCGAGTTATACTACAAGCTTGATTAGCCACGGCGGGTGCACAGGTAACAAGCTCAGGTGTGTGTCTTAAATAACTACTTGAAATTTGTACATTTTAGAGCAGCAAGATTTCGTTATTTTTAGATCATTAAAGTAGACAAACAAAATGTTGGGTTCCATTTAATTTCTTAAACCTTTAAATATTTAATAGCCCTATTTAATTATCAGCAAAAGAATTCACTCCTTTATGTTTCATGCTTAAAATGGCATATTTTACAAAACGAAAGTTTCAACATTTTTGTGCATGAGAAAAATACAACAGGTGCAAATCTTAACTTAATTGAAGAAAATCTGACTAAGCGGCAGCTGGCAGATCACAGACTAAAGGAACGTACAGATATACGAGAGAGGGATTGGCATGCAGTGTCTCTGAAACTTGAGAGATGAGAGACACACACACACACCCCAACACATGGCCGCCCGCACACACACACACACGTATGCAGGCACGAGTTGGGGGTTGTGATGTAAATCTAAATGTAAATAAAGCTGTGGTCCCCTTCTCTCCCCTGGGGAGCGTTTGAAATGATCCGATGCCTCTAATGAAGAGCGAGCAGATGTCTGTAATTTTATTTCGGGTTTCGGAGTGTCGCGATGTCACTGGTTCCCACGCCTTGCACACGCTTGTTGATGCACCTCTCTTGAGCGGGACGGGACGGGATGGGATTGGGGGGGGGGGGGGACTGACCCTTCCAAACCTTTTAGCGTCCTGGGCCATCTGCCTCACACTGCCAGATATTATCAAAGACTGCACAGAGAGAGAGAGAGAGAGAGAGAGAGCTCTTACTGGTAGTGGGCGGTATCAGGGTGTTTGTAATTGTGTGTGCACGTTTGTAATTGTGTGTAAGCGTGTGCATTTGTAATTTGTGTGTGGTTTTTTTTGCATTTTTAAACCACGTAACTTATAGTTCTACCTTCCCCTTTTCCATTTTTTTTTTTAAATATCTGAAATCAAATTCATTAGAAATTGATCGGTAGGAATATTGAGAGTGATCGAGGGGCGGTAAGCCCACTCTTGGCAAAGTCTGACCTGTACAGCAGCTGTGGCCACAAGTATTGCATCCCCCTATAGAATGAACTAATTTTGCTTCATAAAGTTGAATGAAACCTGCTGAATCATGTTAACATATTGAATTACACACTGCTTTGTAGTTTTCCGTATACTTAACGAAAAACTTAAATTGAAAAATGCGACATTTTGAAATCTAACATGAAATGCTCCTGTACGTGGCTTCCGTTGGAATTTTGCGATGTCGTTTCTTTGATTGCATGATGCCAAACGAAAGATTGAAATGTTCATATTTGTTTGATTTTTTTTTTTTTTTTTTGTGTGTGTGTTTTTATTCTGTCTGCAGGACGTGTCCTGTCTGAACAGGGACTCCTCCAAGGTGGTCGTGGTGGACTGCAAGAAGGAGGCGTTCAGTCTGCAGCCCTTCAACGGGCTGGCGCTGCAGAAATGGGATGGGAGCTCGGAGGACAGGACTCTATACGACCTGGCAGCCTTCCTCAAGAGTGAGTATCAGACAGGCAGGCTTTCTCTTCTCCCTGTCGTCTGTCTGTCTTTCTAACTTGCCCCCTCTCTCCCCCTCCCTGCCTCAGCGATCGCTCTCAGCGGGGTGGATGATGTGCGCTCGGTGCTGGAGAACTATGCCCTGGAAGATGATCCTATCGAGGCTTTCAAACGCAGACAGGCCCAGCTCGCCCAGGTGAGAGAGAGAGAGAGAGAGAGAGAGAGAGAGAGAGAGACTGTTTGCACAGGGAGTCCCATAGAGACTATACACTGACACACAGAGCATTGTACAGGGAGTCCCATAGAGACACTGACACAGAGAGCCCTGTACCATGACTGTACTGGAGGGATACACACTGACCATCAAGAAATCCTATACTGTAACTGGACTGGGTGTCCAAGAGAGACGGGGGATACACACTGAGAACCCCGTACAGGGTAACCTTATTTTTATTAATTTAAATTTGTTAACTGGGGGAATACCTGCCTGTTGAGCTGCACACCATATCCGAATTGAGAGACACTTCTCGTAGAAACGTTTGCCATTGAAACGATGTTAAGTTTCTAAGTGTTCGGTGGCTGCCTCTTACCAAGTTGAGAGTGTGTTCCATTCTCTTGCACTCTTTGCTGTGTCCGCCTTACGAAGAGTGCAAGAGAACGAAACACACTCTCAACGTGATCGTAGGCAGACACACCCGACACTTAGAAACACAAGTCATTTAAATCTATAAAAATTTTTTTTTTTTTTTTTAAAACAGATGACAAGCTGATATTGACGTGTGTAATCTACTGAGGTAGACCCCGTTGTGGTTTAAAAGTTTCCAATTCTTTGTGGTTGACACTCAGAGAGTGAGAGCTCTACTCAGGCTCAAATAGGGACTCCTGACTGTTTTATTAGCTGAGGGTGATGCGTTGACCCTGTCCCGTGTGTAACTGGGGTGCGTTTCCCTGCACAGGAGGAGCAGAGCAGAGTTTCGGAGCTCAGCCAGCAGAAGCAGCAGGGCCTGTCCCTGGGCTCCATCGTGGGACGCTTGTGGGGCAGAAGCAAGCAGCAGTGACCTCACTGCAGCACACCGACCAACCACAGACCTCCTTACTGAGCAGCCAGCTAACCAGCCAACCGGCCGCCGTGGGGACAAAGAAGCAAGCACGGAAGGAAGGAGGCAGGCTGAGGGATGCTCCTGCTGTCCAATCGGGTCCCAGCCCAGTGGTGATGTCACAATAGGGGTGGGAGGGGCTCCGGGAGGCAGATGTTTTATCTTCATGATTTTTTTTTTTTTTTTTTTTTGTTTTCCTCTAAGCCAGGGGTCGCCCACCCTGGTCCTGGAGAGCCCCTATCCAGCAGGTTTTCTAGGTGTCTTTACATCATCAGATCTAGAACACCTGTTACTCTTCACCTAATTAAGACAATAATTTGGTTCAATTAGTAACTGAGAGACTGGTTGAAATGAAAACCAGCAACCACAGTAGCTCTCCAGGACCAGGGTTGGGACCCCTGGTCTAAGCAGTATCCCTGTTGTGGTTCCCCCACCCCACCCCCACCCCCACCCCCACTGACCGCTCATTGCAAAGCAGTTTGAAACTTCGAGTGATCCTGGAATGGGTGACACATCTACACAATAGGAGTCTTATTCCCACCCCTGCTCGCATGCACACACACAGCTGTTAATGTGATCACCCTCAGTGTTACAGGCAAGAAGCTCACTGGCGTCTTCGAACTGCTTTGCAATGGAAGTGTTTTCTTAGAACCAGCTTTAGGGATCAGGCTCCACTAAACTAGTAACAAACAGAGTCGCCTGCACCCTGAAAATGAAATCTCTTGGGTGGATTGTCCTATTTGTTAAACAGCTGTAATGTTACCATACAATGTGATATAATACAGTTTAATACAGTGCAGTACAATACAACTGAGAATTGAAAATGCAAGTCTTTCTCTTCCCCCACCAAGCCCCCTCGATAGGGATACTGCCCTGTGAAATGCTTTTTATTATCAAGTCTCAATAGGGGCAGGGATATCACGTGCATAGTTCATGTTTTACAAACTTTGCTATTTTGTATTTTGTATTTATTTAGAGTAGTTGATGGTAATAAAAATAAATAGTGATATTGTAATGAAGCCTGCAAACGTTCTGGACTCTTTCATGCTCTCTCTCACGATAATACATCTCTGGATTTCAGTTTGTACAACGCTTTCCTTGCAGTGGCTGTGCGTTGTAGAATCACCATTGTTTGTAAAGTGTGTTTTGCAGCGGGGGTGGGGGGGCTGAAATTCTCTTCCCACAGTCTGTAAAGAAAGGGAACTGAAGCTGGGGGGGGTTGTTAGGAAGGAAACTGGGTTACGTGTCCTCCACTTCATACCAACTCGGAAATGCTGCTTTCTTTTTCCCACGTGAGTCAAACCTCTGAATGCCGTTTCTCAAAATCCTGCACATCCATTAGTTTAGTCTGAGACCCTCTGACTGTGACACCCTACCTGCCCTTTCACTGTACTGTTACTGCTGGTTTATTCTTTTTAAGACTTCCATTCCTTCCAGCCGCTCGGCTCTAACCACTAGCTATGCCGCATCCCAGTAAAACACTCAGCCAGCCAGTGGCGTATGGGATTCAAACCAAGCTTGATCTCCTGGCTTACAGTCCCGGAGCATTAACCACTAGGCTACACCACCTCAGTCAGTCAGCTAGCTGGCTGTGTATGGGATTCAAACCAGTCCTGTAGCTTTCCCCAGTAGAACACACCCCTCTATCTTTAAAATCAGCCAGCGAAGGAGTTGTGAAATCTTCATTGGAGCCTTCATCCCAGACCGTCGTTGTCAACTGGCTAGCCGCGTATGGGACTCAAACTGCTGGCTCCCAGTCCCTCAACCCTAACCATTATGCTACACTGCCTCCCTGCTCCGGGATGTTGTAATCGTTTCAGAAAGAAATCCCGTTCTGGAAGCAGGTTCCAGAGGTGTCAATGTATGGAAGTGCTTTTCATCACTTCCCTCTCTAAATAATTCGTGATTGTATTCAGCCGGGCAGGAGCGGTCACAGCGCTGTGTGAGAGAGTTGAGAATGGTTTTGGTGGGGAAGAGTGTTGGAAAAAGCACTGATATTTGTACGATTGATTTATGACACATTCTCCAAGCCTTCACAATGCTCCTTAAGGAGTCCCGCAGGGGCCGCTGAGGTCTTGCCTCATTACTTCCTGTTTTCTGATGGCGAACAGAGTCTGGCTTCCCGTTGGGGCCATTACCTCACACGATTACTTCACCCGATGGGCCTGTCTGCTCGCTGGGTTGCTGGCTAAGTTGGCTGCAGGACCAGCCAGAGGCCACTTTTGAACTGCGTTTCCACTACTGCCCCTAAACCTGTTTCAAACAGGTGCTGAGCTGTGCTCTGCCAGTGACTTCCCACCCACCCCCCTGCCTCATCAAGAAAAAAGCATCTCTTAACGTACACATGCAGAGAGGGTTGACGATCACAAGGTCATGGGTTGCCAGTATTTGTGCTATTAATGACTTATCTTTGCTGGAAGGGGGTCTCTGAGTACAGAACGTGTCTCAGAATGGGGAGGGAACGACTGTGCAGAGTTGAAGCACAGTTTGGTCTTTAATTTAAACAAGAATCCTAATGCAAGTAGAAACACGTCTGATCAATTGTGGGCTCCACAAGAATGCGTCTGGCCGTTACTAAAGGGTTCAAATCTTGCAGAGCAGTCCCAGCCACGCAAACAAGTTTTCCCTACAACCTTTACCAAGCTTGGTAGCTCAGAGGTCTGTTAAGGACTTCCCCCAAGGTCCTGGGTTCAAATTCTGCTAAAGGCACAACATTTTTTCAAACTTCAATTTTAAATCAATACTTACAAATATTCTTAACAGGATTCAGTTGCACAGTGGTAGAGTACTGGTCTCCCATCCAGTGAGTCACAGGTTAAAATGCCACTGCCTCTCTGCCTCCGTTTCCATTGCCATTGCTGCCATCATGTGGCCTTTTCCATCCTGGTACTTTTTGTACCAGCCTGACCAAAAAAATTAAATAAATAAATTTTTATATATATATATATATATATATATATATATATATATATATATATATATATATATATATATATATATATATATATATATATATATATATATATATATATATATAATTTGTTAGTTTGAGTAATAATTGGTCACACCTGGCAATATTAAAGTGTGATATTACCTGTCAGGACCCCACAAGCAGCTCTGGGCACCTGTTTGCGTTGAAATTGAAGAATGGTTAGATGACCATAGACACGAGAGTCCTCAAGATGACAAAACACTTGCTCAGAAGGAAGTAGGCTTTGGAGAGAGCGATGATTTTTACCAATATGTTCAAAGAATACACACAAGTTTAACTTACATTTCTAAATAAATGATGAACAACCAAACTTTAGGTGCTCCATGGTGTATCTGTTCCTTGTAAAGTGCTGAATTATTTATTATGTATTTACTTTTTTATTCCTTATATTTGATAGGTGGTTCTGTATTCTTTTACATAATGATGTAGCTGCATATTTTATTACATTATATATATGAATTAGTAAAATCACATTTTGTGTCTTGAAATTGAGGGTTTAAACCTACAGAGATCAGTGTGTTCAAAATCTACCGACTGGAATCCACTCTTGCTTCGCACAATGCAACAGATGTGTGTGGGATTGATCAGGGGTCATGGGGTCAATGAGGCAATCACAGCAGCTCGGAATTATCAGTGCTGACATCACAAGCAGAGCTGCTGGCATTGTGATGAAATCTCACACTGACAGACTGGTCCTGAATTAAGCGTGTGTTATCTAAACTAGGGACGCTAACAGACAGAGTAGAAACGGCAGCCAAGTGTATAGAATTCTGCCTAAATGTTTCACCACTATCAAAAACATGCAAGCTAAATATAGGTGCCTTGGTGCTAACTTATTAGTAAGCATGCAGTGAATTAGTATGATATATTGGTTTGTGAGATTAGTAGCTGCACTGGGCTGTAAAATAGCCGCTATTTCTTCACCATATTTGCATGCATGCTGCATTTCATTGCATATGGGTATCTTATGTACAGATACATGTTGTAATAATTTGTAACAAAAAAAAACAAAACACAACATTGTTGGGGTCTTTTTCTAATGGCTTTTCTGATGGGGAAGTATTTGTTTTGTATTTGAGCTGAGTGGTTTAATAGTTACATTTAGTTGTTATGTAAAAATTCAGATGTGATACAAGTGTTATCGCTGTTGGAATAGCTGGTAGATTCTCTGCACTCTGTTTAGCAAGAAAACAACCAGGCTGGTTCACACCTTCCCCCCTTGCTGTTCAAGCCCCCTTTCACACCTCGGTACCTCATCCATCTCTCTCTCTCTCTCTCTGTCCATCTCTTTCTTTCTTTCTCTCTATCAATTCATACAGCCATCTCCAACCATCCCATCTGTCTCTGTCCATTCATCTCTTTCTCTATATCTATCCATATAGCCATTTCTCGCTCCATTCATCTTTTGCTGTCCACCTCTCTCTCTCTCTCTCTCTCTATGTATCTGCCCATCCAGAAACTTTTTAATTACAAGTTCTCTTCCATTTGCTTTAAACCCAATAGCACACACCTAAAATGACACCTACCTTACAATTATATGAAACAACAAAAATAAATAAATAAATAAATAAATAAATACCCACTTATGAGAGCCCCCTGCTATACCTTAGTCATAAACCAGAGGACTGTGTGTGTGTGTGTTTGTGTGTGTGAGCTGGGCTCTGCTGGACAGTTCAAACCCTCTTTCACACCTCGGTACGGAGCTCCTGGGAAACACATTCTCAATCCCATCAACCCGGCTTCACCCCACTGCTCCCAGCTCCACACTCTCCAGCTCATCATCATCGTCATCGTCACAATCACAATTGCACGACCGCTTCTCAAGCACGCACTTCGGAATTTACTTTGGAGTTCAGCGGGCTGATAGTTTAACCAAACAACGTCATCGCGTTCAAATATTTATTGAGGTCTTTGAAAGAATGACTGTATTTAACTCAATGTGTTTGTGCGTATCTCTCTATTCTAACCAAGCCTGCAATTTACTTTTGGAGCGAGGTTAGCAGCTTAATAAAACATTACATTAGACTTATTTAATGAAATGTGTTCATATGTTCTAAATTATATTCTATATTAAAGTTTACCATGTTATTTCTGCACTGTATTGTTACAGTTTTTCTATGCTATGCATTTACTATAGTTTAGCCATGTTTATTAATATGCTTTAACCATATCTCGCTATTCTTTACAGTCCTTACTTATGCTTTCCCTGTGCTTCATTACACTTTGCTGTGCTTTTATTATGGGAAACTTGTATAAGAATTAGTTTACCATGGTTTGTTTTTTAATATGCTTTACTAGACCTCTCTGTGGTTTACAATGCTTCCCTATGCTTTACCAGACCTCTCTGTGCTTTACAATGCTTCCCTATGCTTTACCAGACCTCTCTGTGCTTTACAATGCTTCCCTATGCTTCACCATACCTCTCTGTGCTTTACAATGCTTCCCTATGCTTCACCAGACCTCTCTGTGCTTTACAATGCTTCCCTATGCTTTACCAGACCTCTCTGTGCTTTACAATGCTTCCCTATGCTTCACCAGACCTCTCTGTGGTTTACAATGCTTCCCTATGCTTTACCAGACCTCTCTGTGCTTTACAATGCTTCCCTATGCTTTACCAGACCTCTCTGTGCTTTACAATGCTTCCCTATGCTTTACCAGACCTCTCTGTGCTTTACAATGCTTCCCTATGCTTTACCAGACCTCTCTGTGCTTTACAATGCTTCCCTATGCTTTACCATACCTCTCTGTGCTTTACAATGCTTCCCTATGCTTCACCAGACCTCTCTGTGCTTTACAATGCTTCCCTATGCTTCACCATACCTCTCTGTGCTTTACAATGCTTTCATTGTGCTTTTATTATGGGAAGCTTTTATAAGTGTACATGTGTATGCATGGGGCTTGCATCCTTTTAGAATCAGCGGTTTAATATCTTGTCTAATCTGGGCTACTCTGCAGACACTAAATCCTGTTTAGGCGCCCATCTGCAAACCCTGAATAGAGCCCTATTGAGGTTTGTAACGTAGCTTTTGAATTGCATATTCAGTTACATTACCATTCCTCTCCATGTGCAATGAAGATACAGTTGTGCAAATGCAGGTATTCATACAATCCCATGCTTGTACTGCACGGCGCTCTTCCTTATCGAGCTGTTATTTCATGGGTAAACACTCGCAGTGAAGTTTTTTTAAAAGGAAACTGGCAAAGAAAAGACATTTAAACAAACGTTTAAATAAACAAAAACGTGCCATTTTTGTTGCAAAACCGCGCTTGAACGGAAGGAAGTCTTATAAAAAGGTTTAAAATGCGGCCGGGTTCAGGAGACGCTTGTTATTTTACTCTGCAGACATGGAGTAGAGAAACCAGGGCAAACGAGCGCCGCTGAAGTCTGTTACTATTTATTTGATTAACCCCCACTTATCCCTCCTTGGAGATACAGTCAGGGGTGAGAGGATCTAGTGCTGTCGGGACAGTCTGATCCAGTTCCTGGCACTGAGACGCAATGGCCCTCTGTTTATCTAGGTGCCAAATACAGGCAGCTTGGTCCATCTCTTTCTTTCTCTCTCTCTATCAATTCATACAGCCATCTCTAACCATCCCATCTGTCTCTCTGGCCATTCATCTTTTTCTCTCTATATCTATCCATATAGCCATCTCTCTCTCCAGTCATCTTTTGCTATCCACTCCTCTCTCTCTCTCTATGTATCTGCCCATCCAGAAACTTTTTAATTACAAGTTCTCTTCCATTTGCTTTAAACCCAATAGCACACACCTAAAATGACACCTACCTTACAATTATATGAAACAACAAAAATAAATAAATAAATAAAACCCATTAATGAGAGCCCCCTGCTAAACCTTAGTCATAAACCAGAGGACTGTGTGTGTGAGCTAGGCTCTGCTGGACAGTTCAAACCCTCTTTCACACCTCGGTACGGAGCTCCTGGGAAACACATTCTCAATCCCATCAACCCGGCTTCACCCCATTGCTCCCAGCTCCACACTCTCCAGCTCATCATCATCATCATCATCGTCGTCACAATCACAATTGCACGACCGGTTCTCTCTGGGTGCCAAATACAGGCAGCTTGGCCAGTCCTTATCGCAGACTTTTTATGGAAGTGCAATCTTGCGCACAGCAAAACTAGATTGCAAAAAACGTAAAATCAAAAGGTTAGCCAGTCCTTTAGAGATTTTTTTTATTTTTTTATTGTTGTTAATACAATGTGTTCACTGCAGCAAAATGGCAAACCATTGAAAAACATCCGAGCTTGGGGTTAATCAATCACGTATTAAAACCTGGAATGGTTGAAACTGCTATGCAATAGGAGTCTTATTTCCATCCCAGGTATTGGGTGTTCATACCTATGTTTCTGCTAGGACCTTCATCAGTGTAATAAGACAAGCATTTGCAGATTACAAAATCGACGTTGCCTTTGAAGTAAATGGGGAAACAGCGCCCCCTTTGGTCTATAGAGGAATTGACTCGTATGCGTACCTTTCTCCACCTGGTACCTTTAATAAAACACTGTTTGTTAATGTGGGTATTGCACAGCAGATCCCACCCAGTGGCCAGATAATGGAACTGCAGCTTAAAGGGATAAAGGAATTGCATTTTTCGACTCCGATGCATTATGAGCATCAACAATTTACTCAAAGCCTCCACTAGTGTTTTCTACTGTTATAACAACCTTGACTTGCATACAGAAGGAAACACATTGAATGAAATAGCTCGCATCGCTCGATTTTCAAGGTGTGGTATCCGAAGCATAATCAACAAGCACAGAGAAACATCATCTGGAATTGACAAACCCAGGACTGGAAGACCCAAAAAGCTGTCCAACAAGGATGAGCAATACTTGAAGATAATATCCTTAAGGATTAGAAAAGAAGACAAGCGTTGAATTGACAACAGAACTGGCAGAAGGCACAGGTGTCGTTGTCCATCAAATCAACAGTATGAAGATCACTCTTGAAATCAGGACTTAAAGGATGTGTTGCAGTAAGAAAGCCTCTGTTAAGAAAGGGGAACAAGACAAAGACTAAAATATGCACAAAAACACAGAACCTGGACTATGGAACAATGGTCAAAGGTGCTTTGGACTGTTGATGGATGGACATGGCTCATAATGCATCAGAGCAGAAAAATGCAGCATGTAAAGACTTGCACAGCAGTGTATACATAGGAAAAAAACACATTTATATTTATATACAGAAAATAAGTTTGCTTCCAAATTGCAATGTCGTTTAATAAGAAGAATTGTTTCCAAGCAGATGCAGATGTGTTTAGTTGTAATGCAATACTTAAAATATCTTTTATTTTATTTTAATGGTGGATGAATTAAGTTAAATTGCTGCGCAGTGAATCAGATCCAACAGCATTACATACAGCCATAGAAGAAACGCAAAAACACGTTTACCGTTGAATTCACGTGAATTATAAGGGGGGCGGGCGGCTTGGTCAATTCTGTATTCCCACCTCATTCATAAACTCTAGAACGTCTTTGGAATTTGATCGTTTGCAACGGGAAGTCCTCGTGACAGTGCACGTGGCGTGTTGGTTTGTGTGTCGCGTCGTGTTGGCCGAGCTGATTGCAGAGAGGGGGTGATACTGGTTTGTTTCTACTGGGCTTTAGCGCTGCATATACACTATACACGCAGCAGATAAGCTTATACGAGCGCTCAACACCGTGTCTATAACACCTCCCCGAGCCTCAGTCATGTCACGAGGGGGGTTAACCCTATATGTTGCCTGGTTAGAGGACAAAACGACCATTAAAAAAAATACTCTGGTTACTAAATACTTTGAGGACAATTAGCATGCATTCAACATAAGGAAAGGCATTGCCCGTGCGTTTGTTGTCCCCCTGTGACGTATGTTAGCGCCAACGCCTCTTAATTCCTCGCTGTTACACCACGCATGATCGACTAAAAGCCCCTACTGACAGCCTAATAACTTCGTAAAGGCCGGGTAAATACGTCTAATTACTTCCCTTTAACTCTGTTTTCGCACCGCCGCCTCTGGAGCAGTAGAGATCAATCCAGGACAATGCTGCCGGGTTTAATGTTTCACACAAATCCGCCAGTTTAAATATTTGTAAATATTTCGTAAACATTTACCTGGGTCGTGTTAAAAGGCAAGCGGGCGGTTAGGCTCAAAGAGC
This sequence comes from Acipenser oxyrinchus oxyrinchus, assembly GCA_030684275.1. Taxonomy (NCBI): domain Eukaryota; kingdom Metazoa; phylum Chordata; class Actinopteri; order Acipenseriformes; family Acipenseridae; genus Acipenser; species Acipenser oxyrinchus. The sequence goes on from CM060302.1 coordinate 3,394,269, forward strand.
ATATTTTAATACATGAAGCCCGAACTTCATTTCCTCCCTGTTTATTCTCATCGCTGTGGACTTGTATTTTTTTTTTTGGGGGCATTTCAAAAACATGAAAGTGAATTGTAGTTCTGTAGTGAATTGGTAGCACAACACTGCCCCTATATATAAAATACCAGGACATTTATTTAAATACTGTATACATTTCACGTAACACTGCACAAAAAAAAGTGAAAAAACCCGACAAATTTAAAAAAAACACTTTAAAACCATGGTACTATCACAAATCCTACATAATATTGTAACTACATCGGGTTATTTTCCATACTAATTCCATAACCAAACTCATTGTTGTCCTGGCTGGGACGCACACAGTTTTGTTGTATTTCGTGTTGTTTTTTCTTCTTTTCTTTAACCTCTAACTCTTGTATTCTCGCCAGAGTCTAGCTATTGTTTTTCCTCCTGAACGTTTAATCAACAGGAACAGCAAATCGCTGGACCCAGTGACTGACACCATTGTTTTTGAATGGGAGGTCAATGAATAACAGATTTACTTACAACTACGTTCCTACAAAACAAAACGTTAGTATTTTGGCAAACGCAAGTGCTCGATTGCAATATGCAATAGGCGACACAACTGGCATAAACAACTTATGCTGTAGCCAAAGTGTTGGTTTTATTTTATTTTATTTTTATTTTGGTCAACTTTCATTTTAAAATTATTCCAAACATAAACCACCGTAAACATCACATATGCATCGAATGCATTCCAGCATATGGTTTACAAGACCTATACGGACTGTATATCCTATAGGCTACAGCCTTACATAGGGACCAAAGTGCATATATATGATACTGTGTAATCATTTGCATTTAGTATTTTCTTGCAACATTGGCGCCGTATCTACCACACCTGACTTTGGTTGTTACACACAACTGTTTTCATGCACTGTTCGGCGCGCTTTGTATATTTTTGAAGGGGTACCTGCATTCTTTATAGAATGCAAATTCCTCCACCGGGCGTGTTCTTGGCGCGCACAGTTTCGCGCGGTCAGGTGGACCACAGAACCATGGATAACAGATACTACTACATTAGCAGCAGTAAGATATGCGCTATATTGTTTTTGGCACACTAAACCCCGCCAATCGGAATGCCCGGGTCGCACCTTATTCGATTACAATAGGGAGGGTTTAATTACTCGTATTTATGCATGGGCTAATTATTACTTGTCATTCCAGTTTGATTGTCACCGTCCTGTAGGAGAAAGCGAACGTTAAATCCACTCGTTCCCTCTCCAGTATCTAAGCCAGGGGCTGACAGACACCAGAGAACTGACGTCACCCGAACGCCTATACTCGCAAGACGAACGCTCATCTTACCCAAATCCTCGAGGTCGACGCTGCGCCGTGGCGCGATTTAGTTAATATTATTATTATTATTAATAATAATAATAATAATAATAATAATAATAATAATAATAATTCTATGAAAGACAATTATAGAAAATAGTTAGACAGATTTGGGGTCACAGAATGAATTCTGCCACATTTTAAAAATTGGTTAAAATATTCAGGTGCAAATTTTCTATTATATATATATATATATATATATATATATATATATATATATATATATATATATATATATATATATATATATATATATAATCATAAAATCAATACAACTCGGACTCAATCTTTTTACTGGCAAAGACCGGTGCTGTCCAACAATGTGACACCGTCCTGCGTTCGTCTTTACGCGGATACAATGAGTCTGCTTACTCCGCGTTTCTGCGTGACGAAGGGGTCCCGTCAGGTGAAAAACACAACCCGGTGTAGCACGAGAAGGAAGCCCAGCGGAGTAATTATTCTATGTCGACCTTGTCCCCCTTACAAGCACAACATGTCAAGCGTTGTTTTTTTTTTTTTGGAAACGGCGCAGCATTTCCTCTGGCGGTTTCTACAGTTGCTGTTACTCTCATAACGTATTATTTGTCATTGTTCAGTTTCTTGGACGCATATAATCTCCGTGGAGAGATGCGGAATAGGAAGTTATCGTCGACATGTCGTATTAGCTAACGTTTGGCAAGGATTTCTTTTTTTATTGGTAAAACATAATACTCGGAATCTGCGGGGGTTTTATGAAAATGACTATGGTGTATTGCAGTGTATGGCACCCGACCAACATTATTATTATTATTATTATTATTATTATTCGACATCACCTTTTTTCCCCCCGAGATCCCCTATCAGAAAATGATGTTGTTCGTTTATAAAAAATAAAAGGTTTGCACGAGGTGTTATTGTTTTTGATTTATTATTTATTTTTATGTTTTTACAAGCCCATAGTTCTGCGTTGAAATGACAAATTGCTTGTTTGGCCGTTCATTTATGAGTTTGCACGTTCTCAAAGCAAAATATTTAGCTATGGGTATTGTCTACGTGGCTAGAACCAAAATACAAGACAATAGCGTTGCGAGCTATAGAATATGACTATGACCAACAACCTGAATACAAATTTAGCACTATTGCGGTGGAAGTACACACTAGTTAGTTTAAGAAATACCATAAGACTATCCTTTTGAAATGCGACCTGAAAAAAAGAAACAAGGACCAGGGGTCACAAATGGAGATTAGATAAAGGGGCATTCAGAACAGAAAATAGGAGGCACTTTTTTACACAGAGAATTGTGAGTGTCTGGAACCAACTCCCCAGTAATGTTGTTGAAGCTGACACCCTGGGATCCTTCAAGAAGCTGCTTGATGAGATTCTGGGATCAATAAGCTACTAACAACCAAACGAGCAAGATGGGCTGAATGGCCTCCTCTCGTTTGTAAACTTTCTTATGTATTGGGAGTCCTGTATACAGTATGCTTACGTACAATAATGAGTTCACATTATCATTACTGATAAATAACTGTTGCTTTTAAGCGCGTTTTCAAAATACAGAATATTTTGTGTATTTCAACTTAATATTTTTCGACCCGTTAGGTTTTGTGGTTAAAAGTACATATGCTAAACAAAATGGTTTATCATTAATAGAGCAGGTCTGCTGGTTTGCATTCAAACTGAGCTCTCAATTACTTAACTTGACCCTTAATTAAACCAAGAATGTGCTGAATTAAACCTTTTTTAATTGTTCTCAGCTCCTAAAAGTTGCAGAGTTCAAGTTACTTATAAAATATTATAGCTAACTTGAAATCTGAAACTGTTTAAGAGCTGAAAACAAGTCAAAAGGTCTAAGTAAGCAAATTATTAGTTCAATTTAGGGTTTAGTTAGACACATAAAAAATATTATTATTATTGTTTGGCCTCACCCTTCTTTGCCCGTTACTTTAAACTGTATTTGTTGCGATTGTAAAATCTTGTTTTGTACTTCTACATTGGTGCAGCTTTTGAGATTTTTTTTTACCTTCAGGTTGGCATGACTATTTTTTTTAATTAAATAAAACACAAATCGACCTACAAAATCTAAATGGACAAATAGAATGACATACCGGAATAACGTATAATCAACGTAGTGTGTTTAATATTGATGTGTATGATCGTTTAGGCTTATTTAAAATTGATTTTTAGATGCTCCACGATAGATATACGCACAAACACATTGAGTTAAATACAGTCATTATTTCTGAATAAAGAGCTGAATAAATATTCGAACGCCATGACGTTGTTTGGTTAACCTATCAGCCCGCTGAACTCCAAAGTAAATTCCGAAGTGCGTGCTTGAGAACCGGTCGTGCGATTGTGATTGTGACGATGATGATGATGATGATGATGATGATGATGATGATGATGATGATGAGCTGGAGAGTGTGGAGCTGGGAGCAGTGGGGTGAAGCCGGGTTGATGGGATTGAGAATGCGTTTCCCAGGAGCTCCGTACCGAGGTGTGAAAGAGGGCTTGAACTGTCCAGCAGAGCCCAGCTCAGACCCTCACTAAACTGTAGCAGGAGTTCATTTAAAAAGGTGTGACCCGGCGTGGGTAATTGTATTTATTTTTTGTTAATTTTGTTATTTCTTTAAAGTAGATGCCATTTTAGGTGTGCATCACCGAGTTTCAAATCAAATAGCAAATAACTTGCAATTAAAAAGTTACTGACACCTACTACTGGCTGGAGAGATAGATAGATAGATAGATAGATAGATAGATAGATAGATAGATAGATAAGGGATGGAAATAAGACTCTTATTGCACAGCAGTTTCACCCATTCCAGGTTTTAATACGAGCTTGATTAGCCACAGTGTAGGTAACACGCTCGGGTGTATCTTATTAAACTTATAGTAAAACCAGGAATGGATCACTGCTATGCAACAGGAGTCTTATTTCCGTCCCAGAGATATATGTATAAATCTCTAAGTCTCTCGCTATGAGGTTATACAGTGGACAGGCTATAGTTGATCACCGTTATCATGATGTGTTACTAATTAACATTATAAATTGCATCCGTTGCAACTAAGAGTTCTGCCTAATTAATCAATCAACGGTGTGCATATTAGAGGATTGTATTTGCAAATTGGCCTGTCCTGAGAGCGTGAGTAAATGACGGGACTTGTATCCATTGTGTGTAGCCTATATATAAAATCACAGAGAACTACTCCAACGTGTTAAAGCGCGTGATCTGACGTCATCTGTAAAGGAAAGAAAACCCGTAAGAGTTTTCTTTCCCACTTCACAAGGCGTCATCATCAGTTGCGAAGCGTGTGAACAAACTGCATTCATTGGCAAAATAAAAAGGTGGCGATGTTAAAAATGTAGGTCTATAATAATATTCACCGGTATGTGTGAACGTGTGGGAATCTGCTGCCGACGGGCTTACACCTTTTTTCAATGGGGGTGTCTGCTGCCTTATGCCACCGAGTAACACCTCCGAAGACCTTCTCCACACCTCCTCCGCTCCGCCTCGTCCCGACACCTCACCCCCCACCCATCCACCCCAGCACGCTTTTCACGCCTCCGCAGTGTGAACTAACTCGGGTTATTAACAGTGCCGTAGTCCTAAATCTTAAAACGTACCGGAACGCCAATTAAAATATAGATTTTTCTAAAACAAAAATGACTGTATACGAACTCACGTTTCATTTGTAAATTGAAACTTGAGTTAACTTTTTAATAATATATTGCATGCTTCTCGCATGTGACTACTCTCCGAGATTGGAGTTTTTCCGGACAAATTTGGCTTGTTTTGAAAGCATCTAGCGGGTTAATATTGTCTTTGGGGTTTTTGGGGTTTTTTATCCTGCATGTTTTTTTTTCTACCGCTTTCTATGATGTCATCACCATCGCTGAACTTCAAAAATCACCAGGATGCCTTGTTTAGTTTAGATCACGTCCACTTTTCTGGACCAATACATTTACGAATCACACAAATAACTGAGGTTATTTACTTTTTTTGTTTTTTAAATGTGTTTTTAAAAGACTATTCTGCTACAGTTCTGGACAATTTAATTGTACAATCCATTCTGAATAAAATTAGTTTTCCTGGATCAGATAAAAAAAAAAAAAAACGAAAAAAATCCAAGGCGGTTCTGGTACTGTAAGTTGTGAGAGACAAGCAAAGCCGATACATATTTTATAACATTACTAACCAGTGGTTTTTAAAATATATATATTTTAAATACATGTGTAGCACGTATTTGTGTTTTTGTAATATATATTAAATCTTAAAAGCCAGGGCAGAATGAGACCCATGTACAAAGCCTCGTCACCAAGGTAAACGCATGGGAAAAGTAAGCTACAGACAGCAGCGGTTTGCAAAACTCCATCGATGCACAGCAATGAGAAAAGTTCGTGCATAAATATCTTGGCACGTTTTGTGTACCTGTAAATTGCATAACGATAGGGGAAGCACCAGAACAAGGACGAAACGCAGTTTGCACGCGTACTATTGCGCTGTTGTCCTCACCGGGTATGCGACGTTAGTCAGGTGAAAGTTTAGGAACGCCGCAGACGCGGTTTGCTTGCTAAGCCACGCGCGTGTGTCTGTGTGCCTCTGTCTGTACTTCCGCGCTGTGACAGATGGTTCAGTGGAGTTGTGCCAGTTTTATTAAGAGTCTGTCCCGCGCGCGCAGTCATCCTGTCGCCCGCAACGCCGGAGCGACACCTAGCTGTGTGCAGCGCATCAATTAGTAGGTCCTATACATCTGGGGTATAATTGGTCCAACACGCACTACACAACAACACGCAGAAACTATCACTCGGGGTGGAGTTACAGTTAGAACCAAAACTCAGCAGTGGAACAATACCGTATTAGTAATCATTGTGCATGCTTTTAATATGTGCAATATTGCCACTGTGCACGTCTTAATATCCCGAGTATACATTTTAAAACGGATATTTTAAAATCACATTTCACAGATATTATACAAGGCATTGCTTTGGTTCATAGACGGATAACTCAATATATATACTTAGAAATAAAACTATCATTTTAAAATTACAGTTTTATTTTATTTCAACTTTTAATATAAAACATGATGTAGTTTAGAATTACAGAAATCAAATACGGCAGTCCTGGTCAATGCGCGACAATTTAGTGGTTATTTTTTTTACAACAAAATTACACGCATAAAGCACTGTGAAATACACAGACATTATACTGTGCTGCCAAAACCCACGACGAAAGTCGTGTCTGGTCTGTCTGTGGTGGGTTGTGTGAGGCTTGTACTGGAGCCAGCTACACCACGAGCTTGTTTAGGAGATCAACGCCGGTATTATTTCTACAACAAGAAGAACAACATATAACCCTTATAGGAAACAAAGGGGAGAACAGAGAAGTTAATTGCTTTTTTATTTGGGCTTCCATTGTTCTAGCCGGAGCCCACGCAGAGAAAGCTACAGACTGGCAGGCTATCCTAAACTACTAAGGATGACAAAGGCAGATTTTTTTGGTGTTCTCTATAGTGTGCTATACAGCCGGAGCGTGCCAGAGATGCAGTGTGGGCGAGGGCGGGCAGCTGAGGCACGCGCTGCCTTAATTACAATTACAATGGTGGTGGGGGAGGGACGGAGGGAGGGGAGCAACAGTTTGCAAAGCTGCCCTTTGTCCACCCCCAAAAAAATCAAAGCTTCGCCCTGGACATGTTTCAAACTGAACAAGAGGCGGCATCATGGGGGTTGACGGGACGATTAGACCGACACACGCCAAACTTCTGGACAAAATCTAAATAAGTTGTGATCTTCTATTTGAAGTATGGTGCGCCTGTTGCATGCACAGCTTGCAAAGTAATCGATAAGTTTTTTTTTTCTTTCATGTATTTTGTTACAAAGCTAAAAAAGGGCCAATTTTATTGCATAGCTCCCTTATTTAAAGATGTAAATGGAGGGGAGCTTTCAGTAATATAAAAGGCAAAAAAAATGCACTTGAAACGTTAAAAACATATCAAAACGTTAGTTAATAAAATACTCAAAGCAGGTGCACGCAGAATGCATCACGTAACCCAAACACGCTTTATATGGTGTTCCAGATAAACCGTGTAAACACCGGCTCAGGTTCACAGGACACCGGCTCAGGTTCACAGGACACCGGCTCAGGTTCACAGGACACAGAGCAGTATGGAAGAAAATACACTAAAACAGAGGAAAACATTTAGCTTTGGTTAAGACCATGTCTTACAAAACTATGTATGGAACGAAATAATGCATTATACAAGTTTAACCCGACACCTGCTCGTTCCTTTTACGTTTATTTATTTAATTATGTTAGAATTTGTGTGTGTGTGAACGTAATAGCGTGAGAAATAATCAGATTGTGTGTGCGTTTTTAAAACGAAGAAGAATGTTATCTCTCTCCGTGCAAGACCGCGGCTATGCACCGCGTATGGAAGAATGGGGAGGGTATCTTCCCTCCAGTCTGCTGCTGCTCGCATTGTTATGAAGGGCATATGGTAGACACACTTCGCTTAGCAGAAGTCGGTCCCGCCTGCGGGCCAAAAACAAGGGGGACGCTCTGTCGAGAATCACAATAGAGGCTTCGCCCTCCTCGCCACTGCTGCCCAAAACAATAGCACAGATTTCACCGGACTGCCCGTCTGCCGTCGATTAGATTACAAAGGTAAGGGGCGCGCGGGCAAGACGAGACAGATAAGTCCCTGTTGTTACGAACCTACTCGCATAGCCGATCATGTGTGTGTGTGTGTGTGTGTGTCACGATTTAAAAAAAAAAAAAAAATTAAAATTTAGTTTTTAGAACTTTGAAAAGAGTTTGAACTCTATGGAGTTCCCCTGCCAAAACATATAAGCGTTTTAAATAGATACACCGATATTAATAAAAGGAGGCAGAGATTTCTGAAAAGTTTTGTACAATAACCGTGGGATGCACGGATCAGTGTGTCTTTTTTATTGTGAAATATCGGGGTTTACCATTTTGAACTCTATTTTGAAATATAGTTGATTTCAAAAGAATAAAACACAAATACAATCTTAAAATTGTGTAGGTCAGTTTATATTACAGTTAGTTAAAGGGTGCCAGAGAACCCGTAGCCTATTTTTATTAATACATGTTGAATTGAATTGTTTGCTATGGTGAATGGATTTTGCGATCGTATTTGATAAATAATATATTATATATATGAAAAGCCCACCACGTGTAGTTAAACAGGCCGTGTGTAAAACGATGCGCCAAAGTAGTTGCAATGTGCCGTGTCTCCCTGTCTGTCTGTCTGTCTGTTCAGTTGGTGTTGTTGCTGCATTGCAATTCTAGCAGATGGGGTGGGGGGGCCGGGGGCCTGTCTAGGAGCAATAAGGCAGGTGCGTCTGATTATCATACAGCTGTAAGCACGAGGCGTCCACAACAGCAATTATCCCAAAATCGACCCTCCAACCCCTCCGCCCCAAACCGATAGCCTAAACCGACGTAACAAAAGACCCGCCACAATGGGCTCCCATCGACCCCCCCCCCCAAATCCCTCCACCCAGGCCCGCGCGGTTTAAGGAGACGCACGCGCCAGTACAATTATAATTTCTCAAAAGAATAAAGGAGAAAGCCGATGAGAGGGAGGGGGGCTCTCAAGTCCCCATCCAGCTGCCACCGTTCTTTCAAACACACACACACACACACCGCCGAAATCCCTCCCTCCGTCCCAACCAACCAAAAAACAAAATTAATGGAACTTTATCAAAACAACAGGGGACGGCACGCGACACAAAGATTACTCACAATATACTGTCTATATAGACAAGTTAAATAGATTTTGGACACAACAGCAATAAATAAATAAATAAATAAAAGTAAATACATACAATTATATATAGGCCCCTATATAAAATTTTACGTGACTAGACATACGTTAACATATTTGACTGTCTGCAGTATAATAAAGTTTCAGTTTACACATTTAAAAAGGATATGCTTCCCTGTTTTGTTTAAATTCTATATAAAAATACGTGACCTAATTCAATACTGTACGCTAAGTACGTAGCCCACCAATGTAATAACGGACCGCTACATGTTATACGCGTACACAGTCAGACTTCAATTAAAATGTACATAAAAAGCCCAGCTCTGTACATGGGGAATATCGAAATTTGCACAGACGTCCCGTGTAATGGTATACCAATTTTTACAGCAACAAGTTTCAGAAATGTAATAGATTCCTACATGTACACAGACATAAACACATAGCCTCGCACACCTAACCTTATTCAATTACTGGATAAAATAAAAGCAATGCTTTTAATACATGCGACCCTTCGATTAATTCGCAATCTTGATAATGCATCCACCCCCCTCCCTCCCGCCTTCCTTTGACCATTTGGCCTGTGGAGCAGAGTGTGTAATTTGGGACGAGGGGCGGCAGCAGAGGTGCAGTGGGCGGGGGCAGCAGGAATCTGACACCAGCCGCCACTCTATAAAAACTGAGTCGGGCGACTTACCAGCTTTAAACAAACTTGAAACGTCAGACCAGCAACAGAGGGAAGAGGGAGCAAACGGGGTATTATTTCATAACCCGCTCCTCCATCTCTTGCTGTATACTTGCGACCCACTTGGAAGCGAATTTGATACGTTTATCTGCTATTGAGTCGATACAGACCCAAGACAAACCTCGAACATGGCTTTATGTTTGTTAACGTGTTTTCTGTGCTTGCTTTCCACGCATCTGGTAAGTATCAATATGAAATCGATATTTCACTTTTTTTTTGGTATGCGATTTTATTATTTTGTATGCACAGTACCATGTACAGTATTTTAAAATGTTTTTTTTCTCCCTCAAAAGGTATCTTCCTCCGGTGTGTTTGAATTGAAAGTACATTCCTTTACGAGCTCCCGGGGCGTCTGCAGGAACCCCCGGGAATGTCAGATCTTTTTCCGGGTCTGTCTGAAGCATGCCCAGGCTGTGATCTTACCTGAACCGCCCTGCACCTACGGAACCGCTTTGACCGAAATCACCTCTGCTGACCAGAGCTCAATCTCCCGCACCGCGTCTATCCGAGTCCCCTTCCACTTCAAATGGCCGGTAAGTTTGCAAAACTTAAAGAAAAAAATATATATTGATATTTACAAAACGAATGAGGATATGTGGTTTGCTGTTTTATAATGATCTTAATCGTTTTTTTTAATTTTATTTTAATATCAATAGGGAACTTTCTCGCTTATAATTGAAGCTTGGAACGCAGAATCTGGCGAACAGTCCACAGGTAAGCATGCAGTACTTCTAATCCTGCTAGGGGGCGCCTCAAGACCCACTTTAGTTACATAACTGATAGCTGCAGACGAGTGTCAATTCTAACAATACGAGAATGGGGACGCTAAAGCAATTCATAGTTTTACAACCCCCCCCCAAAAAACAAAACAAAACATTTGTTTCTGAAAAAAAAACAACATTATTTTTATTTATGCATTTTAATTCTTTATTTTTCCCCTCTCAGAAAACCCATCTAATCTGATCAGTCGCTTGGCAACCCGTCGAAGACTGGCAGTTGGCGAGGATTGGTCTCAGGACGTCCACTTTGGCGAGCAAAGCGAGCTGCGCTACTCCTACCATGTCGTTTGCGATGACCACTACTACGGCGACAGCTGCTCGGACTACTGCCGGCCCAGAGACGACACCTTCGGCCACTACACTTGCAACGAAGCCGGAAACCGCGCTTGTCTGACCGGATGGAGAGGCGAATACTGTTCAGAGCGTAAGTTAACAAAAAACCCTCTCTCTCCCTGCCTTCGAGTCTGCTGCTTAAATTCAAAAGAACCAAATTAATTTTAACAAATTTAGGCGTAGTCGGAGTCGAGCGTTGCCTAGCAATCGCTAATCCCCCGCCGCCCCCCGGTTGTTAAGGGTTGTTAAGCATAAAGGGGTTTTGGAAAGGGGTCATCTGCCCCCTCCCTCTCCTGTCTTTTAAAATTTGGCGGATGGGGAGCGAGTTGTGTGTGTGTGTGCTCTCTTTTGTTTGGTCTAACAATGAGTGCAAGGAGCGTGAGTTACATGGACACGCGTTGTGGCTTAATGTGCCCCATCTTGCGTAAAAAGAAACTGGCATGTGGTGTTTTGTACAGACGCCAGCTGCCTGCTTTAGTACTTAACTACTTGATGTGTGTTGGGACAGGGGATGAAAAAAAGACAAGTATTCTAATTTTTTTTCTTTCTTTCTTTCTTTGTTAAACAGCCATCTGTGCGTCCGGGTGCAGCGACAGACACGGTTACTGCGAGCGTCCCGGGGAGTGTAAGTGCCGCATCGGATGGCAGGGGCGCCTCTGTGACGAGTGCGTGCGGTACCCCGGCTGCCTCCACGGGACCTGCGGTCAGCCCTGGCAGTGCAACTGTCAGGAAGGCTGGGGCGGTCTGTTCTGCAACCAGGACCTGAACTACTGCACCAACCACCGGCCCTGCCATAACGGAGCGACCTGCAGCAACACGGGCCAGGGCAGCTACACCTGTACCTGCAGCCCGGGCTTCAGCGGCACCAACTGCGAGATGGAGACCAACGAGTGTGACAGCAACCCGTGCAAAAACGGAGGCAGCTGCAATGTAAGTGAGGCTAGTCGATTATCCACCAAAATACATGCATGCATACATAGTTTTAAAACAACAAAAAAAACACAAATGTAATAATTTAAACAAATTAATAAATAGATCAATATAGACATACAACAAATTAGTTAAAAAAAACAATTTTAAAAACAAACAAAATAAATAAAATACTCAAAACTAATGACATTTTATTCAATTTTCGAACCAGGATCTTGAAAACGACTACACCTGCACCTGCCCGCAAGGATTCTACGGCAAGAACTGTGAGATCAGTGCCATGACGTGCGCGGACGGGCCCTGCTTCAACGGGGGCACCTGCATGGAGAAGCCCGCGGGGGGGTACTCCTGCCGCTGCCCGGTGGGCTACATGGGCTCCAACTGCGAGAAGAAGATCGACCGATGCACCAACAGCCCCTGTGCCAACGGTAAACACCCTCCCCCTCCTCCATTCCTGGTTTTCTCTCAGTTTTATAAATACAACTTCAAAACTCAATGCAATAAATTTTCCTTGCACCCCAAACCCAGTGCATGCGCATACTGAGGGTCCTTGGAATCGCAGGGATAGAAAGAAAGACTTGATCAATTTTATATAGTTTTAATAAGACACCTGCGCTTGTAGCCTATACACTGGCTGTATTCAAAACTACAAAGCTTTTTTGCTAGCTGGCTGCTCAAGCAATCTGATTTGTAACCCCGACCTATTTCCTCCTCCCAGGTGGTCAGTGTCTCGATCTGGGGCGCAGCATGCTTTGTCGTTGCCGACCCGGCTTCACCGGCCCGCGGTGCGAGATCAACATCGACGACTGTGCCCGGAACCCATGCCGGAACGGTGGCACCTGCATGGATGGCATCAACGACTACACCTGCAGCTGCACGCTGGGCTACTCCGGCCGCGACTGCTCCCAGCGATCCGACGCCTGTGGCTCCGTCCCCTGCCAGAACGGAGGCACCTGCTACACCCACTTCAGCGGCCCCGTGTGCCAGTGTCCCTCCGGCTTCATGGGCCCCAGCTGCGAGTACAACCTGCAACCCAGCCCCTCCCCAGAGGGCTCCGGGGACTCCTTCCCAGTGGCCCTCGCAGTGTCCTTCTGCCTGGGGCTGGTCACCCTGCTCCTGGTGGTTTGCGCCGCGGTCGCAGTCCTGCGGCAGATGAGGAAGAGCCAGCTTGGGAAGTCTGTACACAGCGGCCTGGAAACCATCAACAACTTATCCCAGTTCCCTCGCGACAAGGGGGCCCTGGCCATCCCCGGGAGCCCCTTCAAGGTGACCAACAAGGACGCAGAGCTGAGCGCAGACGACAAGGCGGGATACAAGCAAAAACTGGTCGACTGCAACCTGGCCGAGAGCAAAAAGCAGCAGCACCAGCAGGGACAGACTCTGAAGCAGGGCAGCAAAATGTCTGACCTGTTCATCTCCGTCCCTCCCTTCACGAAAGAGCCTGCCTACCGCCCAGTTTACATCATTCCCGAGCACATGGAGCAGTGCGTCTTTGCAACAGAGGTAGGTATCTCGCCCTTTATTGGAAATAGGACTCCGATTGCGTAGTAGTTTCACCCATTCCAGATTTTACTACGAGCTTGATTAGCCACAGCGTGCAGGTAACAAGCTGAGGGGTCTTATTTATTAAACTCTTAGTACCATCCAGGAATGGATCAAGCTGCTGTGCAACGGGAGTCTTATTTCCATACCTGGTATATTCTGCTACTTTTAAAAGTAGCAAGTATTTTATTGTAGTCTTATTGGGGACATATGGAAGACGCAAATATGAGGATGCCATCCCTCCCCCATATAAATTGAATACAAAATATTTTATGTATCCAAAACTATTTTGTTCAGCTATTTTGAATATTTCATACATTGCAGGTGTTAGACTCAAAGTAAAACCAGGAATGGACTAAACTGCTTTGCAACTTCGAACCCATATAGATATATTTTAAGCTTAAAAGATAACGCAACTGTTGGTCTCAAAATGTACATTTGTGGACTGTATTTTAACAAAATTTTTTTTTTTTCTTCAGGTTTAAGAAGCAAGTTTCTCGAAAGACTTCACAGCAGGACGTTGCTGGGAAATGTTTACATTCAGAATGGACTTTTCTTTAAAAATAGTATTTCTATATATCTATCTATCTATCTATATATATTTATTTATGCTGCTCAATTATTATTTTATTTTAATGGACTACTCTTCAGTCGGCTCACAGATATGAAAGGCGGATGAATACTTTGGAGAGAAAGCTTGCCGGAACTTATTTGCACTACTTTTTCATTTATTTATTTTTTAATAATGGACATTCTATGGACTTCAGGAGAACCAAGTATTATTATTATTAATTTTTTTGTACATAAATTACACAAGAAAAAAGGCAGGACCTTTTGCAAAAGAAAGAAAAGATTGCCGTATTACATGGGGGACTGATTTTTTCACAAATTCAAAATTTTAGAAAAAAAAAAAGGGAGTCTGTATGTTGAACTTCTCCCCTTGTTTAAAAAACTGACATTCTGCATGTTGAATAACGTAAAGAGTTAATGCTTAAGTGCCTATTTAAAACAAAAAACGATGCTTTCAGAAAAAATTAGGTACTATTCTATAATTACTTTTTTTAAAATTTTTTTAAGGGATGGATTTACCAAAAAAAAAAAAAATTTGGGTGGGGGAATTTCAGTTTCAAAATGGGTCCTTAGACACAGGTTGTACTTATTTAATTATGTATTTTCCAGTCCATAAAAAAAAAAAGCTATTTAAAAGTAAATGGCTAAGGCACGTATCATTTAAACCCAGAGCAGAGCTATAGTTTTTCATTGAAATCAAGCCTTTAAAAAAAAAAGTTTGTAAAACATGAAGGTATATTACTGGAATTATATTTAATTGTGTTTTTTCCTCATTTAAAAAAAAAAAAAAAAAAATACAACCACCAAATGAATATTTTATTATTATTTCTACTTCATATTTTTATTTCCTAATTTAACGCAATGTGTATAAAGCGATGGAGATACACGGTCTATATAATTTAATTTCTGTATATATTATGTATTTATAAAAGAGGATTGTATATATGTCTATGTTATACACCTACTGTCAGAAGGTGGAAAGATTTTATTTTCCAAATAAAACAAATAATTCAAATTTGCTGTGTTTGTGCGTATTTTTGTTTTCAGGTCCTGGGGTGGGGGTGAAGGGGTGGTTGCTATGGTGATTAGCTGAGGATGGGGGTCACATTTTAGTTTTTGGGTTACCCTGACCTGGGCCTCCAGTGTGTTTGGGGTTTAGCTTAAGATTCAATTTTAAATTATGGTGTTACTATCTGTGTAGCAGATTTTAAAAAAGAGAACCTAATACTGGTTCTGATTATTTAATTCCACTGCTGCATAAAATGTCACTTCTTTTAAAATTACTTTAACACTTTACAAAAATATAAAAAAAATTAATTTTTTTTTTTTATTACATTAAAAAATAATGAATCCGACTCCATTACAAAACTAGGGCACAGAAACCCTTAACGATTCTAAGTCGTAGCCCATTCTAATGCTAATTGAAATGCTGTCAAATATGCTAAAAAAAAAAAAAATTAAAATCCAGACTGTTTCACTCTGAAATTTGCATGGCAGAAACGTTGCTAATTGTGCCTCCGGGCAAAAGCTTCGAACTCTCGGTTCTTATCAGAACTTTTCAGCTGCCAAAAGGACTTAAAAACAAACCGTCCTGAATCCGATCTCCAGTGCCGCTAATTCTTGTGCTTTTATCTTTAACTGCAAACCACAAAACAGCTTGCACTGATTAATAAAGAAAATGACTGCATTGAAGCCACAGCTAGCTTCATGGTTACAGATCCACGTACACCACTAAATACAATATCCATACATTATATTATAAACACATATAAAAATGTACAGCCTCTTTGTATCCCAGCTGTTTTTACTACATGCTTTTCAAAGTAAGATATTAGCATTGTGCAATGCTTTCCACATGTAAATGTAAGCGGGTCCCCATGGTCACTACTTGAAATCCAAACCGGCACGCTTTGCAATCATATCCATTCTCATGCTCATTTCCCACACTGGGGTTCCAGAAACTAATCTGTTTTAGCAAAAAGATTGATTGAACCTATTTATGTAGCAGATTGAAAAATATAAAAGGCGGCAAACAAGAAAAGCATGTCTCTGTATTTAAAGTATTATGGATTTTCTTGTTGTTACTGCATCTTGTAAAGCGTTTTGTGATGGTGGTCCACTATGAAAGGTGCTATATAAAATAAAGATTGATTGATTGAAAAGCACCAGGTAGGAAAATAATTTTGCGCTCTGTTTTTTTGTTTGCTATAAGTGTTGAAAGTTTGTGCTTGTTCCCACTCCTGTTCCATGCGTCCGCACACGTTTCCCAAACACTGTTGTTTAGTTAACACAGCGTATTTAGTTTAGTGCATCCTGGCTTTGAGCCAGTTTGTTTAGAGACGCCTTTGCAAAATCACCTGCTACAGGACACAATGGGGATGAAGCCGAGGGCCTTTGGGAGGGGGAGGCGGGTGTTTTCACCCCCAGGACAAAGGCATGTGCTTCTATTCAGGGGACCAGCTGCCCCCATTCATGCTCTGGGTCGTTCTGTAGTGGGCTATTGAGAGAGGCCAGGGTGCTGGGGGTTTAAATGGACTGAGGAGCGTTCAAGTCGAAGGGACAAAACACAAAGAGAGGAGGCGGACAGACATCTGCTTTTCTTGTCTTTCAGGGGGAAAAAAATGTATTAATATGGTTGAACTGGTCCCTCCACTTACCTAATAAATCAATTAATTAAATAAGTTTATTTTATATATACAGCTATGGGCAAAAGTTTTGCATCCCCCTGTAGGGTTAACTCACGTTGCTTCATGAAGTTCGATTGAAACCTGCTGAATAATGTTACGTTGACATATACAATTGCTTTGTAGTTTTCCATATACTTAAGAAAATCTGACAAAAAAAAAAAAAAAAATGGCATTTTGAAATCTAACATGAAATACTACTGTACTGCTGTTATGGTTTCCAGTAAACTTTTGCAACATCATTTTGTAGTTTCTTTGATTACATGACGTTAAATGAAAAGATCCAAATTATATTCATATAGTTTTTTTTTTTTTTTTTTTAAATGGTGTCTCAATCCTAAAATTCTTGATGATGCAAAACTTTTGGCCACAGCTGTAGATATGTATTATTATTATTATATAGTTTTAAGCAACACAAGTTGGGGGATGTCCCACTTTTATATCTAGAGAACAGCCGATTATGATTCAAACCTGCTGTGGGCATTCTTTAGTAAAATCGAGAGGATCAGAATCTGGGGATGAGCAGAAGTGTCTGTCTGCTTGTCTATGTAAGAAGCCGATTCACTTCTTAAATCTAGTCCAGGATTTGGTAGTAAGCCGATCTCTGCTAGAAATGATATTCAAGAAGAACCGTTCAAATACTTTGGTGGATCTGGCGTTGGTTGCTATATCTATACGCATGAGTCTCCAGCCTGCAGTAGGTCTTGTTGGCATCCCCGTTATTGATGTTGCAAATCAGTCACACGGTGATTCCAAAAGATGGTAAATGATTGGAAACAGGTTTTTAAAAAAAACACAAACACAGCGTGCCCTGCTAAGCCCACTGGAGATCTTTATCTTTTAATTACCCGACAAAGGGAGATTTATACCTGGATCGACAGGACTGGAGAGTAGCCCTCCCTTCCCCCTTTCACTAGCCCCTCAGGGACAGGGAGCTGGGATACATTAAAATGTTCCTAATAGAATAATTAAATACAGGGATGGGAATAAGACTCCTATTGCATGTTTTCTTGAATTATCTTAAGTGTGGAGTGACAATGTTTTTGTCTGAGAGGCAACAAGCTCAGGTGTGTCTTATTAAACTCATAGCGAAACCAGGAATGGATCAAACTGCTTTGCAACGGGAGTCTTATTTCCATCCCTGCAGTTTTAACCATACTGGGCTCGGGTGCCAATGTGGTATTAGGGCGATAGACATTTCTCAGTGCTTACCATTCCCAATGCATCCTGGAGCGTAGTGTATGAAATCTTCTCTCCCTGGTTAAACGCTGCCTTGTTAAGACCAGCCAGGGTTGCACCTGCTTCTAAGCCTGTTGGATGTGGCTGGGATTTTAACTCTGGGAGCCCCAGTCTCCCAGTGTTTCAGATTTAGGATGGTATGAGGGAGTCAGAGTAGGGCTTAGAACCATGCAAAATTCATTTTCGTAATTGCTCTTGTTTGAAATCATTCTTATTCATTATTGTACTCACTACCAGCTCTGAATAGACTTTAGTCTTAGAACCAAAATATTTTAAAGTCTGCTCTTGTCGACCATGCTCTCAAACTGAATTATTTACTGTTTATTTTCTCATTTGAATTTGCTCTTACTTGCTACCGATTTTATTGTATTTTTTTATTGTGATATTCTGTAATGCAATACTTTGTAACAACTGTAAGTTGCTCTGGATAAGGGCATCTGCTAAGAAATAAGAAATATATAATAATAACAACAATAACAACAACAACAACAGCAACAACCACCAATCTGCTTCTTAAACAATAGCCTTGTCAGATTCAAGCTGGGTAAACTTCCTACCTCCCCCCTCTCCTCTTCTCCCCTCCCCGATGCTCCTCTCCCCCTCTCTCCTCTCCTAACAGAACCAGGAGGAACAAGGGGGGGGGGGATCAAGTAGAAACTAGGAAAGGAGCGAGGGGGGCTGTACAATGACCAGCTCCCCTGGGGACGACTCCTCAAAAACACAAAACCAACAGATGCCTCTGTGGAGTACAGGGAACAGCAGGGCCGTGTCAGAGTAGACAAGGGGACCCAGGGAGGGGTCCCAAGCAGGCACAGGCAATCCCAAAATGATTCACGAGTATTGAGGGTCTGTGGACCGGCAGCGACAGATGGGGAGAGCTTGATTTCATTTCTTTTTTTTTTGTTGGTCAGAGTGTTTATGTTTTTTGGGCCTTTTTTCTTTTTACACCCATTTTTTGCCTTCTGCTACATTTCTGCCCCATCATATTTTTTTTACCAATTTTCTTCTTTTCCGTCCATTTTATCATTTTCCAATTTCAGCATTTTTGCCCTTTCTACCCTTGCCCTTTTCTTTTTTCACCTAATTTCCGTATTTTTTGTGCCTTTTTTCATTTCCGCCCCATTTTTAAAATGTTTTTCCCTCATTTCCGAAATAGTTTTGCCCTTTTCTGACCCATTTTTCCAAATTTCCGCCTCAGTCATTTTGTTGCCTTTCTGTTCTTTGTTTGGCCTTTTACATAAACATTTAAAAAGCAGGGATTGTGCAAGTTTAAAAATGCATGCAAGGAAGTTACAAAATGACACTTGTAGCTTTTAATGCATGCCTTGCAAGCAAATAACATCAAAAGGAGGTATGCTTGGATGACGCATAGATTACGCAAGATATTTCCAAGAGACTGAACTTCGAAAGACAATTCCTGCAAGGGTTATGAAAGTTCTGTGTGTGGTAAGCCTTATAAAAGGTTTGCATGCGGTTTTACTTGGTGTTTCAGTCCATTACTTGCAGTCTCATTACTGTCTGTACAGTTTAATCAAATTCCAGCCCAGCCAATCACAAGCCACAATTCAGGAATCCGATAGCCTCAAGAACCAATGAATGCCCAGAGTTTGATGACAGCAGGCACTCTTGCTGAAAACACACACACTCACACACACACAGGGATGAAACCAAAAAAGACCACTGTTGTCTAACATCCTGTTGCAAACCTGAATGTAAAAAAATGGAATTGGTGAGCCAATCCCACCTCAATAAGAGAAGAGAAAACTTAGAGCATTTTACAGCAATGGAGAAAGAAAAAAAAAAACACACCTTGGGTTGCACCAACCACTTTTAGGCAGATGAGATCAAGCAGTCAGCGTCAGCTAGTGCTTTGATAATGCAAACAAGAGGGAGTTTGTACACACTAGCTTCACCGTGGTACAGACAAAAAAAAAACAGACACGTTCCTGCCCTTTGATGCAGCTCTTTGGAAACAAGCAAGCTAACAAGTGGCCCCCAGTTAGCTGGTTATAGCCAGTGGTTTGCTTCAAAAAGGGGCTTGGCTAACGAAGCATTTCTCTGCCCATGTGAGCAGGCAGGCAGGGAGGGAGGGAGGCTCCACAGTAAAGACCGGAGGAGTTCTTCAGAAAGCGAGATCTTTGGGAAATGCACCCTCCAACCCTGCCTATACAAAGCATGGTGCGATTCAGAGTGGCCTCTGTGCTGTTGGCAGTGTCCAGTCAGCCAAGTCCTGTTTATAAAGCAGAGTTAAACCTGTTTAAATATCACTCTCCACTTAGTATCCCTGGTCAGAATACAATGTGAACTCCTGAAAACAATTCCAACCTCTTATAAAAACTCAATATCAAATCACATTGATCAATACGATCAATACACTTGATTTTCACCAGACTTAACATAGGACTTGATGAAGCAAATGCGTGTTATGCAATCCGAGAAAAAAGAATCTACAGGAAGTCTAGTACAGTATTTCATGTTAGATTTCGAAATGTCATTTTTTTTTTTCGTTAAGTACATGGGAAACTACAAAGCAGTGCTATGTGATTCAATATCTTAAACACTATTCAGCAGGTTTCATTTGACTTTATGGGAGGCAAAATTAATTAATTCTATAGAGCGATGTAAAACCTTTGGCCAGAGCTGGATGTTTTTTCTCATTTGATGACCAGCATGGTTTATGAAGTTAGAAGTATTCAGTTATTAACAGAAAAAACAATATTTTTTAAAAAAAAAAGTCCTGTTCTTTTCCTTCTTCAAATGGGCGATGGAAGTAGACTAGCCTCTGTATGGGAGGGGCAGGGAACAGAAAGAAAAGTTACAACAGCAGGTTACTGTGACTTTGCAACAATAAGCTGGTCTATGCTTCAGCTGTTGAACTTTTCTTTCCTCTGGTAGGAAGCAGGAAACAGAAAGAGGAGCGGTACAAAAAAAAACAAAAAACTTTAATATTAGGAACTTTCCATTAACTCCTATTGTTCAGGACAGGACTTTTCAATTTCGACAGGAATTTCGAACCAGCCAGGCTGATGACCCTTATATGGCAAATTAACCAATCACTGTTGGGGACTTCACCAAAATTCCAGAACGTCCTATCCTGTGTACAGTGATGTCATCACGCGTACAGTGATGTCATACTGTGCACAGTGATGTCATTTTATGCACAGAATATAGAAAGTGTGGCATGGTACACAGTTTTTACACAGAGCAGTGCAATCATCATTTGAAAGAAGTTAGTATCACGGTCGGGGTCAATTCCTGTTTTTCAATTTAATTTCCTTTTTTTAAAATCAATTCCCAATTTAAAACACACCATTGATCAAAATTGCAGTTAGTAGTATTCTGTTAAAATGAGCTCCTCACCACAATGGCAACAGATGACTTCCAATCAAAGTCAGGGTTTGTTGGAATTGTAATATGCACTGTTGGGATTAAAAAACGCAAACATAATTAACAGCTATGATTTAAGATCTAACACAGAGTATATGAGAAGCGCTATTAAATGCAGTTTATCTTTTATATATACAGTAGTGTGCAAATTTATTCGAACACCTCAAGATCTTTCTATCGGTTATATACCTACCTGCATGAAAACCTCTGGGTGTGAGAATTTCAATTTCCGCTCAGTAAATCAGCAATATAGAAACAATAGGCACTCATGTGTGAAAAACCACTTGTGCTTTTAATTAGGCATCTTAAAACACCTTCTAAAAAGTCTCCTGTATTTTACCATTTGTGACTGTGTCCCTTTTCTCTTGCTAATTTAAATTAATTGCAGGTGTGAATATTAAATTAATTTTCAGTTCCAGTGGTTTAATTTCAAATGCAGTAACTCAAACCGACAGAAGCAATGGGCTGTTCGAATCAATTTGCACACGATTGTATATATTGTTTTTTTTCTACAGGGGGGAGTGGGGTGACCTATACCTGTACTGCATTGTATTTTTGCTTGTAACGCAAATAACATAAACCAATACAAAATACAGTCACAGTGAGCAGGGTTAGCTGTATAGTCCAGTCACAGTGAGCAGGGTTAGCTGGATAGTCCAGCGGTCACAGTGAGCAGGGTTAGCTGTATAGTCCAGCAGTCACAGTGAGCAGGGTTAGCTTATAGTCCAGCAGTCACAGTGATAATTAATAATACAACTAAATACAAATGTCTGATATTTAAAAAGAACTGTTCTCTGTCCCAGCAGCAGCAGCAGCCCTGCAAGTGTTTTGCTTGGGCAGAACAATGTCCGGGAGGTGGGGAGGTGGGGGAGGGGGCGGGAACATGGGGCTGCGGCCGTCATTCACACTGGAAACAAAGCTCTTTTGACTGGGTACCGAGTGACAAGGCTCCCCGTGCTCTTATCAGCCGGGACCAGCGGGATTCGCATTAGGAGCTGCTTTCCGGGCGGAATATCACAATGAAAATACAAAGCACTCCCCCCATTCCCTGGATAAACACCTTCCCTCACTGACTGCCTGGGTCTCCAGCAGTAATGGTGGGCAATACAACCAGTCCTACTATCACTGCAATACCAAGTTCAGTAAGGGTGTACGGAGTATGCAATGTTATGATCTGATGATGGGCAAAACTTCATTGAGATCCCTTATAATTGTTACCCATAGTAAAAACATAGCACAGTATAGTAAAAGCATAAAAGAAAGCATGGACAAGCATTGCAAAGCACAGAGATGTCTAGTAAAGCATAGGGAAGCATTGTAAAGCACAGAGAGGTATGGTAAAGCATAGGGAATCATTGTAAAGGACAGAGAGGTCTGGTAAAGCATGGGCAAGCATTGCAAAGCACAGAGAGGTCTGGTAAAGCATAGGGAAGCATTGTAAAGCACAGAGAGGTATGGTAAAGCATAGGGAATCATTGTAAAGCACAGAGAGGTCTGGTAAAGCATGGGCAAGCATTGTAAAGCACAGAGAGGTCTGGTAAAGCATAGGGAAGCATTGTAAAGCACAGAGAGGTGTGGTAAAGCATAGGGAAGCATTGTAAAGCACAGAGAGGTCTGGTAAAGCACAGAGAGGTCTGGTAAAGCATAGGGAAGCATTGTAAAGCACAGAGAGGTCTGGTAAAGCATAGGGAAGCATTGTAAAGCACAGAGAGGTCTGGTAAAGCACAGAGAGGTCTGGTAAAGCATAGGGAAGCATTGTAAAGCACAGAGAGGTATGGTAAAGCATATTAAAACAAACAAGCCAATTTGAAGATTTGTGTAAATTCTTTGAAAATATACTTGGAAATTCCAGAAATAAATGTCCAGTACGTTGCTCAGTTTTTCATCCCTGGTTTTCTATGTGTCAGGCAGCAGCACTGCCTGTCAGTCTATCAATTACGAGCTAAACTGGGACTCTGGTACAGTGTAAAGCTCTCTGCTAAACAGCGCTCAGCTTCCGTCCTCGGCCCCATTCGGAAGGACCGAAAATTACCGATCGGAAGTTTGTGCAGAGAAGAGAAGTAAAATAATGATGTCATTGTTTATACTTGGAGGTCGTGAATTGACGGAACATTTTTCACAAAAATACTTTTTTTTTGGTTTATATTTAACAAAAAGCTGATGTCACGCAAAAAAAACAAAAAAACCCGATGCCACGCAACAATAACAACAAAAAAAGACTTTGTTTGAGGACTTGCATTAATAAGAGTCACAATTTTAGTTTCGTTTTCAATAAAAAACGGTGCAAAATTGCAGCTGTTGTCTTGTAATATACAGCCATGGCCAGAAGTTTTGCATCACCTAGAATTTTAGGATTGAGACCAAAAAAAAAAAAAGAACAAAAAAAAGATATGAACATATAGATGAAATGATATTGCAAAAATCTACCGGAAGCCAACATACAGTAGGTATGTTAGATTTCGAAATGTCACATTTAAATTATCAATTTTTTCGTGAAGTATATAGAAAACTACAAAGTGGTGTGTGATTCAATATGTTAACGTAACATTCAGCAGGTTTCATTCCACTTCATGAAGAAAAAGGAGTTCATTCTATAAGGGGATGCTAAACCTTTGGCCACAGCTGTAGGGCTTTGAGCAATACATGGATACAGCAACTGAATACTCATTAACCGCTCAGCTTCTTGTTGGATCTCCCCATTATCCAGTGTTGGGCAGGAAGGTCTTACTGTCTCCCTATCCACAAACCCCCCTCGCTCCCACCCCGCATTCCGCTTCCTGTTTTCCGGGTATTTTTAGCGCTCACTTGGGAAGGGAAGTGAAGGCTATTCCAAAGCACGGCTTGCTTTCTGTCGCTATTATTTAATTTTCAAGAAAAAGGAAACGCAAGGTCTTCCTAGAGCTGAACACACACGGCGTTGGGTCAGGGTTAACCACTTCAGTGCCGAGAGGGAGGGGTGGGATGCTGTGAGGCCTCCTTACAGCAGCAGCTATACACCAGAAAGAAATGGTGCATTAACATTGTTCTTTACCACTGCTATATGTGGACTGTCCCCATTGAAAAAGTACATAAAATAGCTGATGTATTAAATCTATCCAACCATCTATATATAAAATATATAGCAGACCCAGATATTGTCTGATACAGCCCTCTGAAATGTCTTTATAATATATAGCACTAGACCCTGATATTGATGTGATCCAGCCCTCTGAAATGTCTTTATAATATACAGCACTAGACCCTGATATTGATCCGATACAACCCTCTGAAATGTCTTTATAATATATAGCACTAGACCCTGATATTGATGCAATCCAGCTCTCTGAAATGTCTTTGTAATATACGGCACTAGACCCTGATATTGATGCAATACAACCCTCTGAAATGTCTTTATAATATACAGCACTAGACCCTGATATTGATGAAATACAACCCTCTGAAATGTCTTTATAATATACAGCACTAGACCCTGATATTGATGCAATACAACCCTCTGAAATGTCTTTATAATATACAGCACTAGACCCTGATATTGATGCAATACAACCCTCTGAAATGTCTTTATAATATACAGCACTAGACCCTGATATTGATGCGATCCAGCCCTCTGAAATGTCTTTATAATATATAGCACTAGACCCTGATATTGATGCGATCCAGCCCTTTGAAATGTCTTTATAATATACAGCACTAGACCCTGATATTGATGCGATCCAGCCCTCTGAAATGTCTTTATAATATATAGCACTAGACCCTGATATTGATGCGATCCAGCCCTCTGAAATGTCTTTATAATATATAGCACTAGACCCTGATATTGATGCGATCCAGCCCTCTGAAATGTCTTTATAATATACAGCGCTAGACCCTGATATTGATGCGATCCTGCCCTCTGAAATGTCTTTATAATATATAGCACTAGACCCTGATATTGATGCGATCCAGCCCTCTGAAATGTCTTTATAATATATAGCACAAGACCCTGATATTGATGTGATCCAACCCTCTGAAAAGCAGGTCTGGGGGGGTGGGGGTTTCCATGCGTTCCTTGGATCAATCCCAGTTGTAACTGTACAAAATTCCAATTACTGCAGCATAATCTTTAAAAAAATATAATTCTGATTGTAATCAAACTATTTCCACGCTTAAAAAAAAAAAAACCCAAACAAACCAAAAAAAAAAAAAAAAAGCGCTACCCTGCTGGTGCAGTTCCTGCAACTGCGATTTCCCTTGTCGTTATTTTTATTTGCTCGGAGCTTCTCTTTTTTTTTTTTTTTTTGATGACTCAATTAGTGTGTATTTTTATGAATGGCAGGCCTGTTTTTTTTAAAAATCAAAAAAGGCAGCCGTCAGTCCACCTTCCTCTTTCCCACACTCCTGACCCAGGGGAAACTAGAGGTCCTGCCCATGTGTGTGTGTGTGCGTTCGTCTCTGTCTCTATATGTGTATCACTGTGTGTGTGTTAGTATCTGTCGGTCTCTGTGTCTCTCTCTCTCTCACACAGATTTTTCAAGCTCTCATTGCACAGCGCACTGTAAAAAATCCCCGGAGTGCTGACAGCCTGCACATCTTGAGTTTCTTTCTTGTCATAACCCTTTAACCTGCTGACTGTGGAGGCACAAGAGGAATCCCCGAGCCATTTGCCCACAACTCGGACTTTCAGTTTCTCCTACATGTACCTGCCAGTGTGAATGCCACCAGGCACTACAGAGTGTTATCACATACTGTTGATTAAGGTTCCAAAGTGCTTTTGCACAGGGAACAATTGAAACATTCAGCTAAAGACAGATTTTTGTTGTTGAAATTACCAAAATATTAACGAGCATCAACAAGATCCGAATGTTTTAAACATGCTTTCAAAAGCTCCCCTATAGAGCTAAACTGAAGCTAGCTGGAGAGAAGGTTACGTTTATGGGTGAGAAGTGAAAGGAAAAAACAGCAAGACACTCGGAGCTGTGATTTGTCATTTATTATTATTTGTTTATTTAGCAGACGCCTTTATCCAAGGCGACTTACAGAGACTAGGGTGTGTGAACTATGCATCAGCTGCAGAGTCACTTCCAACTTCTCACCCGAAAGACGGAGCACAAGGAGGTGAAGTGACTTGCTCAGGGTCACACACAGTGAGTGAGCCAGGATTTGAACCGGGGACCTCCTGGTTACAAGCCCTTTTCTTTAACCACCGGACCACACAGCCTCCTTATGCTTCTATTTATGCATGTAAACCTCAGGGTGTGAGAATTTCAATTTTCAGTCAGTAAATCAGTGATATAGAAACCATCGGCACTCAACTGTGAAAATGTTAGACCGCTTTGTGCTTTAAATTAGGCATCTTCAGGTTGCAGTGGCTTGATTTAATATGCACAACAAAATCAAAACTACAGAAGCAACGGGGTGCTCGAATACATTTGCACGCTGCTCTAGTAGGTCCAACTTACTGGAATTCTTACGTATGTAGGGGAGGGGAAGAATTGAGCCGTGCAACATTCAAATCATCCAACAGATTGTATTCCCATTGGAAAAGCAAGGAATGCCATCACAAGCACTAGTCTGCACATTCAAATCGTACTCAAGGTCCGTGTGTGAGTGTGTGTGTGTGTGTGTGTGTGTGTGGTGGAGGGATTGTGTCAGGTTAAAAACACAGCTAATACTGGAACATAATTCTGGAGCCACCTCTGATCTCCACAATCGTGGGAAAACAGACAGCGTGTCCAGTGTATTAGCCCCAGCAGAGCAGATTGCTATAGCAGACCTGCCTCCCCACACCTGTCTACATCGACAGCGGAAAGCAGAAGCCTGCCTGGGAGTTAACAGGGCAACAGTACTGGCTGCAAGAGAGACAGGTGTGTGTGTGTGTGTGTGCGCAGGGAGCGCTGGCAGAGAGGAGGCACACTGCAGACGAGAAGGACTGTTAGTTCAGTCTGAATCGTTAGAACTGCAGGCTATTAACCCCCTTCATGGGATGAGAGAGTAGGCTTTAGATCTCTGTTTTGTATATATATATATATATATATATATATATATATATATATATATATATATATATATATATATATATATATATATATATATATATATATATATATATATACACACACACACACACACACACACACACACACACACACACACACACACAGCCCTTCTTCAGCTGTGTAGAAACATTGTAAATTATGTGTAAGCACACACGTATTTACTATTTAACTACGTTGTAAAAACACTGTATTTAGAGACACAGTGTAAAGTGTAAAACATTATCTACGATGCGGTCATTAGTTTGATTCCTGATAAACGTAGCATTGAAAAAACAAAACAAAAACAAAACAAAACCCACCAACAACCACCATGCCAGAATTTAAAAAACACAAAAACCCCCAACAGAAAAAAACAGGGAAAAAAAGGTCATTAAAATCAAGGCACTTAAAATAAATAAATAAATAAATTTAAAAAAATTGCATGATATCTGTTTTGGTGGTAGGGAACCACCCGTTTATTTACATTAGTAAGTGTTTCAAGAAATTATGAATTGCGATACTGGTACCACCCAAATTTCAAATACAGCTTTCTGTGAGAACCAAAAATAAAGAGGAAGGAAAGGCCGATTAAGATTTAATAGGAGTTTCGTTTTTATGCAGCGTTGAGGATCTCAAAATCGAGAAACAAAAATGTAATCCTAGTTCATGGTGTATCTTGGTAGTATTATTATTTGCACTTACTGTAAACTACTCTGTATTCAAATTTGAATCTTGCATTGTAACCCTGTGCTGCCCTGTGACAGGCTGCAAGTTGCCTTGGGTAAAGGCGTCTGCTAATTAATAAATAAAATAATACTAATAAAAGGCCAGTCATAGAAGTAAGTGAGGGAGGGAGGGAGCAGTTCAATCTCCGTGCCTCAAACCTGCCCTGGACTGGAGGGAGCACCCTCTCTCAGTGGGGTGAGGGAGGGAAGGAGGGAGTAGTTCAGTCTCCGTGCCTCAAGCCTACCCTGGACTGGAGGGAGCACCCTTTCTCTTAGGGGGGTGAGGGAGGGAGGGAGCAGTTCAATCTCCGTGCCTCAAGCCTGCCCTGGACTGGAGGGAGCACCCTTTCTCTCAGTGGGGTGAGGGAAGGAGGGAGCAGATCAGTCTCCATGCCTCAAGCCTGCCCTAGACCCTAGGTTGATGTGCAAAGACAACTGGCCAAACAAACCTTTTTTTTTGTTTTTTTTCAAAAGGCTAAATCAGGGCAGCTTTCACACTCCACACGCTGGGGTTGGAGGTCATTTCCTGTACAAGCTTGAGCTTTAAGACTTTTATCAGCTGTGTGGAGAGGCTCCGACACAGAGACCAACTAACCTGTCTGGCTCTTAGATGGA
Source organism: Acipenser oxyrinchus oxyrinchus (assembly GCA_030684275.1). Taxonomy (NCBI): domain Eukaryota; kingdom Metazoa; phylum Chordata; class Actinopteri; order Acipenseriformes; family Acipenseridae; genus Acipenser; species Acipenser oxyrinchus. The sequence goes on from CM060302.1 coordinate 3,422,992, forward strand.
GGGTCAACACGTTTAGTCACACTGGATTTATTTAAGAATTTACAAAGATACCCCGATCTAGTTACTTACTGCAATTCTCTGGTCAACTTCTGCATCTGGGTAACGACTGATAGATAAGGAACCACAGCAAGGGTTCAGGGTCTTGAAGATATTTTTATAGAGAGGCTTCTGTTTTTCTTGGTGTGTGTGCTTTTTTATTTATTTATTTATTTATTTAACAAAAACTAGAAGAACCCAAGTCAAGTAGACATGTCTTCTAGTGTTGCCTGGCTTTGACATTTGTCCACTGGCTTACATACGTTTCAGCAGATATTTGCCCACTATGAAAATGTTTTTTGGTGTGGAAGTGTCTATTTGGAACAGCATAAACCGACTGTGAAATCTGTGTTATCCATTGCATCCAGGATGCCCAAGTCAAGTACGATGCTACAGGAAACGGTCATACACAACATCACATGCAGGGCTGGAAATAAGACTCCCATTGCATAGCAGGTTTCAAGCATTCCAGGTTTTACTACCAGCTGGATTAGCCATGGTGTGTAGGTAACAAGCTCAGGTGTGTCTTATTAAACTCCTAGTAAAACCAGGAATGGATCAAACTACTGTGAAATGGGAGTTTACAGGCAGCGCTGTAAACTTTTATAAGGATGAACCGAGTGAGCAATCTATGGAGGTTTATCACTGCAAAACACACAGTAACATCACCATCGACAACATTGCCCATGAAAACAGCAGTGCTATGATCACCATGGTTTACGACACATCAAAAAGACAGGATAGACAGAGAGGCCCCCTTTGAAGGAGCAAGTATCGCCTCTCGTGATAAGCTGGGAGCAGTTGGCCATCACCTAGAATTTTAAGGATTGAGACGTAAGAAATAAATGAAAATAAAACTAATATGAACATAATTTAGATATTTTACTTATGTAAAATGAAAGAAAAACTGCAAAATGATATTGCAAAAGTCTACCGGAAGCCATAACAGTAGTACAGGATTTCATGCTAGATTTAAAAAACGTCACTTTTTTCAAATTGGTTAGCTTTTCATTAAGTATATGGGAAACTACAAAGCGGTGTGCAATTCAGTGTGTTAACGTGACATTATTCAGCGGGTTTTAATTGACTTTATGAAACAAAATTAGTTCATTCTATAGGGTGATGCAAAACTTGGCCAAAAACAAACATAAAACAAGAATCAACATTTTTCAAAACCAGTATAGAAGTATTTATACTGGGCTTATATAAATTATTTATTATACGTTTCTAAGTGTTGTGTGGCTACCTCTAATTAGGCTGAGAGTGTGTTTCATTCTCTTACTCTCTTTGGGTCAGGCCCGCAAACAAAACTACAAGGAACACAAATAAAATAATTCTAACTTTCCTGTTTTTGCAACAAGGTGCACGAAACAGGGTTAAAAAGTCACTGACAGGTTTGCTCATCCAAATGTGATGCTGGAGTCGCTCTCAAATGTATTTTAAGAAGAAACTGTTTGAACGAGCGCTCAATTCCTTGTGTCCCTTAAGTGGATTTTCAGCTTGTAATAAATCTCAAATACTTTTCCCAACACTATCTTTCAGGCTAGACGCCCCCCTCCCCACATCCCCACGCTTATTCCAGTACTCCATTCACATCTATTTACGACACTTAGTTCAAAAGACTAGGATCAGCCCTCCTCAGGTTGCGAGAAGCGTACTGAAAATGCTTGTGCAGATCAAAAGAAAACAAAAGATAACGCGCCTTTCTCATGTAATAAAAAGTGCGATTCAGTTTACTATATATCGTTCGCTACAGATTCGACCCCCTACCCCCTACCCCACTGAATGAGACAGTGTCTTGGCAACAGGGTGCAAAAGTGTGAGGCAGATAGCTGGGGTAATTCAGGGGGTTTGTTCCCAAGGGGAGGGAAATGTCCTGGAATCTGACATCCACACGCTATAGAACTGAACTGAAAGTTCAAAGCAAGGCAACTTTTCTGTAATAAAACAGACAGTAATATTTATATATACTGTATATATATATATATATATATATATATATATATATATATATATATATATATATATATATATATATATATAATGATGAAAATCGAGAGCAAGTTTATCTTTCTGTTGTAATGTTCTTACTGTTTTGCTGGGGAAAACAATTGGGGAAATTACAGATAGGAGTGTTTTTTTTTTTTGTTGCAGTGAGAATATTGTTTACTTGTAATGGAAATGAAATGCATTGCTGTGCATTTACCCTTTTTAATCTCTTTCTGTTTCGGTCTCTCATAACTTCTTATCTGGGGAAAACACAGAAATCTCCTCATGCAATAAAAAAATATAAGGGGAATATTTGTTAAAATGTAAATACATATATTGCCCCCCCTGCCATATCATCTATTTTTATTGCATGGATGACGCAGCAAAAAAGTCCAGTTCTTTCTTTCCTTTTCAGTCTCTTATTTTTCACACCATGATAAATCAACGTGCCGAAAATTCAATTCTCGACTCCACTACGACAATACAAACTTATTCAAGCCTTAAAAAAAAAAAAAAAAAAAAAAAAACCACACACAACATTTCTCCCCCTTGTTGCTTCTTCTAGTTTGCTAACCTTAACAGTGACTTCCCTTCTAGGAAGTTAGGAATTTGAAAACTTGGTGCTGAAGAAAATAAATTAGGCCTGTATTAATAAAACAGCTTGCCAGTAAATGCATAGGGCCCTTATGCAAATCCCAGCAAGGTATTGATGTAAATAAGGACCTTGGGCTGTTTATATTCGCTTTAGTCCAAGGCAAATGCATGGTCTAAAACCTGACTTAAAACAGTAAGCATATTCGTTGATTTTAATAGGAAAACGGGGGGAAAAAAACACAGGAGGAACCGAGATGAGCAGTTAGGCCTCGTAAAAGCAGGGGGACTGTAGTGAAGTAAAAACCCCGGTTCAGCAGAGGTGTGTGGGGCTCTGCGGTGCGGCCAGTGCCCTGGTCTTCCATCACTGTTGGGAACAATCAGGGAGAACTCTCCCACAGTTCAGCAACCAGGGAAACGGGAGAGAGGAGGCGCTAAATTGCGACGGCCGGGGCAATGGGTTTGTGCAGTGTACGTGGAGGGAGACACAACAAGAGCAGGAGGCCTCTAGTGAATAGAACAGGTTTCTGTGCAGTCATTTCCTGCCATTGCTAGAAAAAGGGGCTTCGAAACAGGGAATCTGTACGAGGACAAAATCGCCTTTCAAGATCACATCTCAACATGCTAATCCACACACTGAAGATTTCATTTTAAAATAAGTGATGCCAGGTAAGATCAATTACCTTAAAAACCCAAGTACAATTGCAGACTTCTAGGATTCGACACACATTTCTGTAATTATACCCTATGGAAGTTTAAGCTGCCAAGTTTAAGCTGTGTGGTTTATTTTCATTTTGTTATTACATCATGTGTTCCATGCATGGGGTGGCATCTACAAACAGGATGGAATGTTGACAGATCCTGAACAGCGATTGGTTGATTTCTCCTACACAATCTAGAATTACATAAATCTAATGGAAAGCACTGGAATACGGATTATAGAACACAGAACATAGAACACTGTCCATGCACGAGTGCTGTAAGTCAGTGGTTGAGCAGCGTTGGACATCCTGTTTAAAAAAAAAAAAAAAAAAAAAGTGACCCCCTCCCCACCCAACCCGGAGTTCAGATTTTATGACAGTCAGTAAAACTGCTCTTTGATCGCTTTGCCACACAAAGTTAGTACAGGGCTGGTATTGTCTCTCACCTTGGGTCACCATGCACACTCTCACCCTCTGCTGGATCAAAGCTAGAACTACCGCAGGATCAGAGTTGAAGTCTTCAACAGGGGGCTCCCAAATTGAGGGTTGGGGAGTGGGGGGGTCACGGGAGGATTTTTAAGGGGGCCATAGCACATACAAACAAACAAACAAACAAACAAACAAACAATTCTCCCACAAATTACCCTAATGATAAAATGATGCCCCCTAGACTGGGGGCAATTTATACAAATAAATAAATAAAATAAATAAATAAATAAATAAATAAACAAACAAACAAACAAACAAAAATTTAAATAAATACATAATATATGGAGAAATAAAATATGTAGATTTTCCCGGCTTACCTTTCCAAGCAGGTTTGTGTTGCATTTGCAGTCACACACAGTGTGCAACTGAGCATAGCTAATTATGGAGCGGTATTTCAAAAGGATAGAGAAATGACACCGAGCAAAATGAACCTACCAGGATAGAGGAACAACCTCTCTCACCAATGGGATCAAAAAATCTAAACGTCAGGATGCTCGAGCCAAGAGGTTTGCAAACCCTGATCTACAGCACAGTTTACAGACGCGGTTCTCAAAATGGGCTGAGGGTCGCTCCAGGCAAATTAGCTTTAGCACTGGTTCTATGGGGGAAGAATATAACTGCAAGACACATTTGAAAAAATGTTCTATCCTAAAAGATTCTTCTCAAGCTCAAAAAGACCCGAGGCTGTGCAAGAACAGCAGGTCACACAGGCTAAACCTGATCAAGAAACAGTTTTGATTTTTCACCTTTTTAATGATTTTTAATGAAATGAAATATGTTGGAGAGACTGGAACTACTTTATATAAACGAATTCAGAACCACCTTTCATTAATTAGAAATAAAAAAATGAATGAACCAATAGTACAGCACTTCACCAGTCAAGGACATGACATAAATGATGTAAAGTTTGTAGTATTAGAACAGCTAAAATTAGACAATGCGACATATAGAAGAATAAAAGAAAGTAAATGGATAAATAGACTGAACACGATTATGCCAGCGGCACTCAGCAGAAAAGAATGAACTAATTAACTTCAATAGATATATAACATTTAAATAAATAAACAAAATTTGTTCAAAGGTTGTGCATGCTGATGCGCTGGGGAGGCCAAATCTAGACTGATCTCAGAGCCAGCATTGCATGATATAATAAAAATATAAATTTATATAAAGTAATGTTAATTAGAATTAATACAGATTCAAAGATAGATGTAAAAATGACGTCACAATATATAGAACAGCATTACATCATGTAAGAATAAATCATGGATTTGAATGTAAACAATAACAAGTAGTTGTCATGCCGTCAAAAACCTATAAATACCTCCAATGTTTTGATTCAAACACAGGCTCCCTTGAGAAAGATATGTACAAAATATCGAAACGTTGGGCAGCTGGCTCTTTGAGCTAATATATACACACACACACATACATATAGATATACACACATATATAATATATATATATATATATATATATATATTATATATATATATATATATATATATATATTATATATATATATATATATATATATATAAGTTCATTTTAGACTGGATGGATTAGCAGAGTTAAGAAAGGAATGTCAGTGCGCTCCAAACCAAATAAACACATTGCAGGTCTCTTAAATGCAAGCGAGCTGCTTATCTCCAATGAAAACAAATTAACAACGACTGCAGAGAGAGAGAGAGAGAGAGAGAGAGAGAGAGATTGAGCAGGAAATCCTCATCTCTCTCTATGGAAAAGGAAAGATGACAGAGCTTGGATCTGACAATCACTTCACATGCTTTGCACGACCTTCCGTTTGCTACATTGGTCTCAGCTGTGCAGTTTTGAAAGAAACACACGTTACAGAAACATGTTATATCTGTTACTACACTCTCAAGCTATGCTTTCAGGTTGCATAGCAATTCCTTGGTCGTTTCATCTGGTTAAGTGCAATTAAACTGGACCTTCCCAAGTCAGGGACACTTTTTGTGATTATTCATGAAAATAAAATACGAAATAAAAAAAAATAAAAATGTTTTTTTCAAAAAGGGCGACCATCCAGCCTAGCACATTTCCGACAGACAGACAGACCCCCTTTTCAGACATGCTCCCCCCACCCCACAATCTCTTTCCCACCATCTCCTCCCCCGACCCTGCTCACCTTACCACCTTAATCCTTCTTTACGAGATCTACGAACCCAGCAGCTCCGATTACCCAGAGACAATCCCACACACACTCTGGGAAAGCCATTAGGGAGGTAGCAGTGTGACCCTGGGGTCCACCCAGCATTGTCCTTCAATGGAATCCATCTCTCCCTCTATCTATCTGTCTCACACAGAGATCAACCTTCCTCTAAACTGTTTACTGTACGCCGGTGACATCATACACAGCATAGCTATCATATTATAGGGCATTCCACAGTCTGATCCATGACATACATACTGTACACACACACACACACACACACACATATATATAATATGGCAAAGTGTAATAAAGCACAGAGAGGTATGAGGTATGGTAAAGCATAGGGAAGCATTGTAAAGCACAGAGAGGTATAGTAAAGCATAGGCAAGCATTGTAAAGCACAGAGAGGTGTGGTAAAGCATAGGGAAGCATTGTAAAGCACAGAGAGGTGTGGTAAAGCATAGGGAAGCATAGTAAAGCATAGGGAAGCATTGTAAAGCACAGAAAGGTATGGTAAAGCATAGGGAAGCATTGTAAAGCACAGAGAGGTGTGGTAAAGCATAGGGAAGCATTGTAAAGCACAGAGAGGTCTGGTAAAGCAAATAAAAAAGCAAATCATGGTAAACTAACCCTTATAAAGAAACCAAGACAAGGAGACAAACATTTCAGCTACAGCCTTAATCAACTCTATTTAAATTTTATAGCAGAATCTCCTTATTTTTTATTTTTTTTACAAAATGAGAACCAAAAACACCCAAGTTATACAATTCAAGATCTCTTAAACACTCTTGTGTTGTTCTGTAAAAATAAAAACTTGGGTTTTTCTACTTATTAAAAAAAAAAAAAAACCCAAAACACCATAAGAGTTCAATTGCAGTAGCAGAGTTATAATTGGCATTCAATTTTTTTAAAATTTTTTTAACAAGGACCTTAAAATGAAGATGGTATTTATTTAATACTGAAAAAGTGAATTAAAAAAAAATGCTACGTTCAATAACTGCTTAACCACACATACGTCTCTCTGCTGCGTGAACACTGGAAATGAAACACACACCTAAATCCAATTTGGATTACTGGGAACGAGTCTAAATAAATACAAATACCGAACTCAACTGCAGATCAATCCACTGGAGGAATCCCGGTGTGATTTGAGCAGCTGTTTCCCCTTGTCACACCCCCCAGACTCTCACAGGGGTTTGGAGATTCGTCAAGCCCTGTAATGACTGGGAGCTATTTGACCTCTGACCTCCCGCTGGGGCGCTAAGCTGACAACTGTCATCGGGAGTAACAGGAAGTGATTTGCACCTCCCAGGGCAGGGTCGTGAGGTACAGGCTACCGTTTCAGATCTACAGCACTGCAAGCCACCACTGTCAATACCAGAATGCCTATGTCTGAACTTGAAGCTGTTCTGTATAGCTGGCTAGCAGCTGCTGTAGTTGATTATTTTACATGCGTAAAAAAAAATAAAAAATGAATTCGCTGTTGCAGGATTGTCAAATTTGTTAAAAAGACGAAATGCAAGGGTTCGGATAATTCAACAAACCATACAGAGGGTCCTTATAAAACCGCACGTACCTGAAAGGGTTAAAAATTAGGGGCATTGAAAAAGTGAGTTTATCGGATTAGAGTCAAATGTAATCAGAAACTTCTAGAGGAGGATAGGAATGTATGTTGAAAACGTTTGGTGAAAACTGGTGCAAAGTCAAGGTATTTACTGGACTGTGTTCACCATGAAGAGTGTGACAGACAGACATGATCAGCAATAACAATTCAAAATAATGCTTAGTATGTTGCTAATCATCACAGTCACAGTGAGCAGGGTTAGCTGTATAGTCCAGCAGTCACAGTGAGCAGGGTTAGCTGTATAGTCCAGCAGTCACAGTGAGCAGGGTTAGCTGTATAGTCCAGCAGTCACAGTGAGCAGGGTTAGCTGTATAGTCCAGCAGTCACAGTGAGCATGCTATAAATTGACTTGAGAGAGCGTGAGACACTCAGAGAGAGGGAGGAAGTGTAAAGTTACACTTTCTGAAATTTGAAACATTTGCCCTGGATAAGTTTCTTCTCTTGTCTTGTACCAGCGGTGATAATGACACACAATGGGGTTTCGTTTTTTTTTTTCGTACTGAAATTTGAAAAACAGTACGCTTCGACATCATCACATCTAATGAATTCCTGGAAATCGTTTATATAAAGAGAGAGATCAGGGAGGACGGGGTTACTTTTTCACACAATCTCGGACTTCCCTGCTTGAAATCACTGGCTAGGAGGTAAAACAGGAAAAGAAAGAACGACTAATTTATTCAAGGGTGTTGGCATTGGGCACACACTCATACACTCACTGCTGCTAGTGCAAAGGGGAGTAAAATAATACCCCCGCCTTACAATAGAAATACATGATCACCATCGTCATCAGTAGCAGCAGCAACTTCCTCAGAGGTCTGTAGGAAAGAGAACTCAACACTGCAGAGCTGTATAGAGGTCTCTAGGAAAGAGAACTCCACTCAACACTGCAGAGCTGTATAGAGGTCTATAGGAAAGAGATCAACACTGCAGAGCTATATAGAGGTCGATAGGAAAGAGAACTCCACTCAGCACTGCAGAACTGTATTGCAAAACTAAAAAAAAATAAAAAAACACCTGTTCTTAATTTTACAAAAGTAGAATCAAACTATGAAGTAATGTCATTCAAAGCCTTTCTTTCATTTGAACTCTCAGTCTCACACTCCCTACGGTGTAGCCAACACAGACATGTTCTTTCAAAAAAATAAAAAAGTGATCATGATTTAAAAATAACTTTTTGAAAAATGCTAAGAATTCGCCGTTCGGCCGAGGGAGTCGTTTGGGCGGAGAGCTGGCTAGCTTCCAGCACCGAGTGTGAAAAGATCACAAGAAACAAACAACCCGTGAACCCCAGTCCTAAACTTCCTGCGTTTGCAAAACAGGATACATATTGAAAAACAGAATCAGGAGCACAGCAGAAACACACTAATGATAAAATGGTGACGAGGAGATTGAGGAGCTGTGGGAGAAAAGGGAGCAGTTCAGTCTCCATGCCTCAAGCCTGCCCTGGACTGGAAGGAGCACCCTTTCTCTTAGGGGGGTGAGAGAGGGAGGGAGCAGTTCAGTCTCCGTGCCTCAAGCCTGCCCTGGACTGCAGGGAGTAACCTGTCTCAGTTCATGACCTCCATACAGGGCCAATATGACATCAATACACCAGGTTTAAAGAAAAAATGCCACTGTCTAGATGAGGAGTAGCTGTAAAGTAACCCCGGCACTGTGCAAACAGAGTACAGTTTTAGGGGGTCCATTTCCCCTGGTGTGTAGCAGAGCTCAGTGGCTCACAACAAATCGTGCTGCGGCCTTGGTCAAACAGTGTGTGGGTTTTTTTTGAATTACGCCAACGCCAAACCAAGTTCCAAGCCACAGAGGGGTTTCACGTTCCCTCAGATTAAGCATTCGATAGCTTCCTCTAATCAAGCCGAGAGTGGATTCCTTGCATTAGACTACCTGTGGATTTTGATCCAGCTTTTGGGGTTCTGAGGGGGATTGGGGGCAAGGTTTAAAATCATACCCTAGTCTGTGTCTGGTTATGTGCAGCGAGGCAAAAGCAAGCAGACAATATACTCTGGGGCGGGGGGTCTTGGGAGATCTCCAACCTTCTAGCCCTTATTTTTCTTATTTCTACTTTGAGTCATATGAAATCCATTTATCCTGCTGTCACCCCCCTGTAAGATTCACTCTCTGCCCAGCAGGTATTAGTGATTGAATGATCAATAAATGGTAGAACTACAATCACATAGGTGTGCCAGTGTTCAGTTACATTGCAATTAATTACGAAATGGACGACAATTGTAATTGATTGCTGTGATGACCAATGATGGGAGTCCCTTGACAAATCTGAGGAAACACAAAATGACTTCTAAAAATAAGACAGAACCGTCTGCTGCATGTTCGGCTATTCGCAAGCGAGGGTGACAGCTTCAAACCTCTGTCCAAACACAGCGTCTCCAGACCAGCTTCTTAAAAACAACAGGAGAGGAAGACTGCAACAGACACGCTTGTTGACAGCTGTTTGCACAATAAGACAAAACAGGGAGACTGCGGAGAAAGCAAGCAAGCATTGTACCCACTACAGAGCAGACAGCTTCCTTGAACTGAAAAGCAGCCTAAAAAAATAAAAAAAAATGAAAAATGGTCTGGAAACTAAAATGCCAGAGGTCAGCACTAGGAAGTGGAGTCTTCCTGTCCCAGACACGTTTCCCTATCCTGTTGTCTGTGGCAGAGTCAGATCCTGCATAGCTGTACACCTTGCTGGCCACTTAATTAGGAACCGCGCTTGATATGGGGCTGGTTTGGGCCTCCGTTTGACCCGACGCGACGCGTCATAGACTCCACAAGCTGCTGCAAAGTATCGGGGGACGTTGAGTCGTTGCAGGGGGGGGACGGTGAGGACGATCGCTCAAGTTTGGACAGTACCGAGGACAGCAGGGGCATGGTCCCCTAGAGCCTAGACAACCCAATCACAAAGAGACTGAAGGAATGCCCTTTACACTCAATCGGATTGAGATCTGGAGATTGAGGTGGCCCATGAAAAGATGCCCAAGTCTGAGCTTTTTGTAATATCGTCCTTAAATAATTTTCAGAAAAGAAAAATAAATTAATAAATAGCTGCATACATTTAAAACAATGAACCCCTCATTCTTGAATGGAGAAAAAAACCAAAAACAAACACTCAACACCGGATACAAACAAGTCAGTAATAGAATTCGCCAGGACCCCGTTTTCAAGTTCAAAGCCATACAAAAACATGGACTTAAATAATTTAATTGCCCTTTCCTGTGTCAAATTGTTTCTCGGAAGTTTGAATTCCATCCTATCCAAAAAAAATCAGACTTAATTAAGGAATGGAAGAACGGCTTTGAAACACAGGTCTCAAAGTTCACGCAGCAGGAATAAACAGAAAAAAGCGTTTTGTCAACATGGATTCAAAAGAAAAGCTTAAGACAGCACACGAGGGATGCAGTTATTCTTTAAATAGTTTGCTGTACTTATTACCAGCAGGTCTGGAAATGTGTTCAGTACTCAAGCAAGGGATAAGCCCTTCTTGGTATAACCCTAAATGAGCAGTTATCAAATAAACCACAATAAAAGAGGTATTGTTAAAAACTGAATCATTGTCACTGCAGGAGCAGATTCAAAAGATTAAGGCTGGGGACTGGGAGAGTGTGTGGCTCTAGTGGTTAGAGCTGAGGAAGGACTGGGAGGGAAGCAGTGTGGCTCTAGTGGAGCTGAGGAGGGACTGGGAGGGAAGCAGTGTGGCTCTAGTGGAGCTGAGGAGGGACTGGGAGGGAGGGAAGCTGAAAACACACACACACACACACACACACACACACACACACACACACACACCTTACTGGTTTTCACCTCAAAGTCAGCACAGCATTTACTCAAACCAGACGAATTCCGCTTCTAAATATTTACTCGTTTTGAAAGGACTCTGTAATCAATTTGAGGAAAAGCCAGATGCATTTCCCAAGCAACTTGTCAACACACCGCGGAGGGATTTCCTTCCGATAACAAACCAGCCAGGCTCATACAAAAATAAAAATGAGCTGATGCACCATTAACTCTGCATTACTATCACATTGGTTTACAGACACAGCACAGACATCGGAATACTGACGTAGTTTAACATTTTTGTCAGTTATTACTCCTTATAAAGTCTTTCGCTGTATGTAAAATCCAGCTAATAGTTTTACTATAAACACCTTCAATGCCACACCATGCACTTTGCGACAGTGGGAAATGCAACATTTACTGCGGTGTACTGTGTGCTGTATACAGAGCTGCTTCCACCCGTGTCAGTAACATGGCTATTTAAGGCCAGGGAGATGGTTTACAGACTATTCCCAAGTTCTACGCATTTAAAAGTGGTCGTAACTCACAAAAATACATTCGATAAAATCAAGTTTGGCAAGAAACACATATGCCAAGCCTGTATAAAATAACATGTGAGGATACTGGGTTACAGAAAATTCTCGATTCTGCTCGCCTCACTTGCAGGAAGTCCGGTACTGCCTCACCACAAGAGTGTGAGGCGGGGGAAGCAGATCAGTGTTGCACAGGTGCAATGATAATATGCTTCCCTACCTCGCAATCAGCCTTGAGGTTCCCCCTTCAACAGCAGCATTTAAAAATCAATTCCAGTAGTACAGTATTCACCTGCTTAAATGATTTATTACAATCTATTAAGTTAGAACAGATTTTGGTAAAAACAACGAGTTTGATTAACAGCATTCTGCCACACAGTGACTTTTCTTCACACACTTTTTTTTTTTTTTTTTTTTTTGCAAACAGTGTAAGAAAAAAGGCTTGATCACACTTGCATGTTGCTTGCAAGATCATTGCAGTCCCCACACATGCACTGAATAAACTGAAACCACAAAATACAGTGGAGAACCAAATAAACATGCAAACCAAAGAGGTGTCAAATCACCACACTACTGCACACAAAGGCTGGCAAGAAGTCCATTGGGCAACATGCAAGCCCAGCTCAGTCACGGTGGACTGATCTTTAAGGATCTTTCACAGTTGCTCTCTTGCGATTTCGTTTGTTTGCCAAGTTCAGCTGTGCCCTGGTAAAGACAGCAACGTTGTTCTTCACGCTCTAGAAATCTTGAAGCGTTTTGTCATCACCAAAGAAGAAATTGATAAATTTAAAAAAAAAAAAAAAAATTCTGATTTGATGTCAGAGACATGTCAGAGACGTGTCTGTAGAGTTTTTGACTGCTGGTGTGTGTTTAGTTATCCTGTGTGCGTGGGCCTGGGCATATCGACATTCAGTTTTACAAACACTATTAAATCCCAATTATTTGTTTCTCTTCTGGATTTTGTATATTTCTAAAAGGTTAGACAATTACAGTCATCGATGGTTTCTCTGAAAAAGACATTTGAAAAGGCAGCTTAACCTTCATTTCAATAAATCTCTTTTTTTGCTAACCAAAACACGTCCCACAAGACCTCAAGTCAAGTCAACACACACAGGCACATTTTAGGAGAACACTTTTTTTTCTCCATACCACGTTGGCAACGTTTATTTCGTCAATACAGAGACCTCTTTGCCATTGGCACATCAGGAGAGAGAATAGAAGGACACACGAGAGACCATTTCTCACAGGAACAGGACGTTGGCTGTGAATGAATGGAATAAATCACTTTAAATCGTTAAAACAATATAGAAAACATTGCACTGTGTGTATTACACATGGCTGTGCTTTATCTATGAAGAACCATGATATATCAAACACAGCAGCAAATTCAAAGCCATTCTTAAAGGGTACATAAGGACCTTTTTATTGTATTGTGTTACATGTTCCCATGTGTTGCTACAACTGTTTAAGTAAGGTGGGTCTATTGTTTTAATTATTGTTTTTTTTACATCAACCAGTTTTTTCCACTTTTAAATTGCTGTGCTCTCTGGCTGTTTCTTTGATAGCTCCAAGATGGCCTCTCGTGTTTCTCAGAACTACATTTCCCCATCATCCTCCTGCTCACTGGTAAATCCATCTCAGTTACATATGCGAGCAAGAGAATGATGGCAAATGTAGTTCTGAGAGGTCCATGCGGATACATGGAAAGCCATCTTGGAGGCAGTGGAATGCAATTTAAAAGTTTAAAAAAAAGTGGTCAAAATGTTTAAAAAAATTAAATAAAACAACACACACCTTACGTAAACAGTTGTAGCAACACATGGGAACATGCAACACAATAAAATGGTCCTTATATACCCTTTAAACAGCATCACCGCTGACAACAGCATCTGTCTGTGAGGAAGCTGACCCCCTGCTGTGCTGAACCTGGGCTGATCTGGTGTTTGGAGGGGAGTTGGGTCACGTTGCTTGTCTCTTCAGTGTGTGCTCATGATTTGTATTGAATGACACAAAAGTCTTCACACAGAGTCACAACGACAGAAGCACATTAGTTGAAGTGTCCATTACAAGCGGTTAATCACATAGCAGAGATAACACGATTAGAATACACTTTGTCATTTGCGTTAACATTTAAGAATGTTATAATTATATAGAGTCACGTCTATAGTACGATTAATTATAAAAGAAGCCTAAAATTAAAGTGTTATCAATACTTGCAGAAGGGGAGTGCTGTTATGATGCCTTGATATGCTAGATTTATTATCATTTAATTCTGGTAAATTGAATTAACATATTAGACTCTGCTAATCCATATTGCAACTGCAATGAAACTCAGACTGGTGGCAGGTGTAAAAAAACAATACCATATTTGTGCGCATGTGTACAAAAAAAATGAAAACAAACAGTCACATCTGTATTTAAATTCAAAAGGGAAATTACCGCTTCTTCATTTGGAATTTCTATGGCATTTGCTGACTCCAATATAAAAGGCACATTAAAAGCTGTATCATGCTGTCACTGGGTTTGGTTCGATAGCCATGCAATGTTCTATTTTAGTCAGATTTTTCACTGCCTTCCTTAAAAGTCCAAAGCACAGGTCGCATACTAAGCTAGACCACAGTGTACTTGGAGACTGTATCCCTCAAGAAGACTGCCATTAGCTGTAATGAGTCACATGTGTATGACTTCATCACCCTAATCGAGGTGTCACGTCAGCCTTCACAAGCCTGGGTCTTGCGCTGCAGTCGGGCTGTGCTTTATTACTTTGAGGTGAAGTCAGTTGTTTGGCACAGCAATGCTCGGTCTTTATCAGGAGAAATCAGCTGCAATTGAGCTTTTGTTAATTGCATGCAAGTATTTTGCAGAATTAGCCATGACATCACTTGTGGGTATAAAAATAAGAGACTTTAGAATAATCGTCCAGGACAAAGTTTATTTGGAGCAGATACATGTTTTGGCCCACATCCTGAGGTTTTTAAAATCAAGTGCGGTTTACAGTAATTGGATATATCTTGCTTACTGTGTAGCAAATGAAGGGAGGAGGTTGTGTAAAAGTATGCAAGAAAAAAAAAAAAAAGTCAAATCGAACAGTGAACTCAAAAGGTCGAAAGGATGTTCGTTAGCAAAACGGAGGACGAAAAGCTTAACAAAAAAAGATCAAACTGTATCACCTATTCCAGGTTTTACTAAGAGCTTGATTAGCCCCCTGTGTTTTTGGTAACAAGCTCAGGTGCGTCTTATTAAACTCCTAGTAAAACCAGGAATGGATCAAAATGCTGTGCAACGGGAGTCTTATTTCACTCACGTTCCTATGAATACAGTACGCTGTGCTTGCGGTCCCCTATCAGGCTATGTCAAGATTATTATTATTATTATTTATTTCTTAGCAGCTGCCCTTATCCAGGGCGACTTACAATTGTTACAAGATATCACTTATTTAATTATTTTTTACATACAATTACCCATTCATACAGTTGGGTTTTTACTGGAGCAATCTAGGTAAAGTACCTTGCTCAAGGGTACAGCAGCAGCGTCCTCCACCTGGGATTGAACCCACGACCCTCCAATGAAGAGTCCAGAGCCCTAACCAATACTCCACACCTAGCCTGTATGTGTGTGTATATAAGTTTCTCTCTCTCTCTCTCTCTCTCTCTCTCTCTCTCTCTCTCTCTCTCTCTCTCTCTCTCTCTCTCTCTCTCTCTCTCTCAAATATCAAAGTTATCAGTGCATTTTGATGTTTCGTTTTTGTGCGTGACCTCTGATCTACTGTAGTTTGGCTTATCTCTGAAACAATAATGCCACAGTTAATTACACATAGTTAAAACAAACACGACACGTTCACGCCAAAAATAAAACCATGAGCTGCAGGAATTATTATTAATCTTAATGTAATCTGCGTCATCCGTACTAGTCACAAAGATTTTTTTTAAGGAATGCTTTTAGATTTGGGGTATTAAAGATCAAGGTTTTAAGAGAGAGAGAGAGAGAGAGAGAGAGAGAGAGAGAGAGAGAGAGAGAGAGAGAGAGAGAGAGAGAGAGAAAAACTTTTACTATATATATACAGTACTGTGCAAAAGTTTTAGGCAGGTGTGAAAAAAATGCTGTAAAGTAAGAATGCTTTCAAAAATAGACATGTTAATAGATTATATTTATCAATTAACTAAATGCAAAGTGAGTGAACAGAAGAAAAATCTAAATCAAATCCATATTTGGTGTGACCACCCTTTGCCTTCAAAACAGCATCAAGCATCAATTCTTCTAGGTACACTTGCACAGTCAGGGATTTTGAAGGCATACTCGGCAGGTAGGTTGGCCCAAACATCTTGGAGAACTAACCACAGTTCTTCTGATGGATTTAGGCAGCCTCAGTTGCTTCTCTCTCATTCACTGTAATCCCAGACAGACTTGATGATGTTGAGATCAGGGCTCTGTGAGGGCCATACCATCACTTCAGGACTCACTTGTTCTTCTTTTCGCTGAAGATAGTTCTTCAAATGACTTTCGCCATGTATGTTTGGGGTCATTGTCATGCTGCAGAATAAATTTGGGGCCAATCAGATGCCTCCCTGATGGTATTGCATGATGGATAAGTATCTGCCTGTACTGTCTCAGCTATTGAGGAGACCATTAATTCTGACCAAATCCCCAACTCCATTTGCAGAAATGCAGCCCCAAACTTGCAAGGAACCTCCACCATGCTTCACTGTTGCCTGCAGACACTCATTCGTGTACGCTCTCCAGCCCTTCGGCAGAACAAACTGCCTTCTGCTACAGCCAAATATTTCAAATTTTGACTCATCAGTCCAGAGCACCTGCTGCCATTTTTCTGCACCCCAGTTCCTGTGTTTTGTGCATAGTTGAGTCAACTTGGCCTTGTTTCCACGCCGGAGGTATGGCTTTTGGCAGCAAGTCTTCCATGAAGGCCACTTCTGACCAGACTTCTCCCGACAGTAGGTGGGTTTACCAGGGTCCCACTGTTTTCTGCCAGTTCTGAGCTGATGGCATTGCTGGACATCTTCCGATTGCGAGGCGAAGTAAGCATGATGTGTTTCATCTGCTGCAGTAAGTTTCCTTGGCCGACCACTGCGTCTCGGTCCTCAACGTTGCCCGTTTCTTTGTGCTTCTTCAAAAGAGCTTGGACAGCACATCTGGAAACCCCTGTCTGCCTTGAAATTTCTGCCTGGGAGAGACCTTGCAGATGCAGTATAACTACCTTGTGTCTTGTTGCTGTGCTCAGTCTTGCCATGGTGTATGACTTTTGACAGTAAACTGTCTTCAGCAACCTCACCTTGTTAGTCCTGAGTTTGGCTGTTCCTCACCCAGTCTTGATTCCTCCTACACAGCTGTTTCTGTTTCAGTTAATGATTGTGTTTCAACCTACATATTGAATTGATGATCATTAGCACCTGTTTGGTATAATTCTCCAAGTTGTTTAATCATACCTACCTGACTATATGCCTACAAAATCCCTGACTTTGTGCAAGTGTACCTAGAAGAATTGATGCTTGATGCTGTTTTGAAGGCAAAGGGTGGTCACACCAAATATGGATTTGATTTAGATTTTTCTTCTGTTCACTCACTTTGCATTTAGTTAATTGATAAATATAATCTATTAACATGTCTATTTTGAAAGCATTCTTACTTTACAGCATTTTTTCACACCTGTCTAAAACTTTTGCACAGTACTGTATATATTATATATATATATATATATATATATATATATATATATATATATACACACACACACACACACACACACACACACAGTATATATACACACACACACACACACACACACAATTTTTAAGAAAATTGAACAAACTACCAGCTGGGTGGGATAGATTTAATGTACTGCAAACAGTTATATTAATGAAAAATAACTGTCGTTAACATTCCTTAAAACAGTGTATAAAATAAAACAGTCCTTATGAAAAGAATCCTAATAAAACACTCTTTAAACCTGCAAGAATGATTTTATAAAACTACGCATGGCTCTAACTGCCTACTGGTGTTTCAGGAAAGGTAATCCAAGATTAGTACTAATCAGGGTCTGCGAATCCAGCCACACAAGTTCCATTCTGGTAACCTGCTCTGGCACGCAGTCCCTTGGTTTGTGTTGCAAAGTCTGGTTGTGATCCAGCTGGCACACAACCAACAACCCCCCCCAATCAGGTCAAGCCACTATCCCGTCAAATCAGCAGCCCTCATCAAAGAGCCAGGCAAGACAAGTTTCATTATGAGTGTGCTTCAAGTTTCTTTATTTTTATGTATTAAAAAACAAAATTCCTAGCTCTTGTAAAACAGCTTTTTACTCCAGTTGTGTTCCATCACCTTATAAATACATGCGGGACAATGCTGACTGGGGTTATTGTACTAAGCTCTTGGGGTGCCTGGGTCAAACTTAGTAACTTTCTAGGCTTTTAATGCCTTCCATCTGAAGTGGTTGCAGCATAGAACTGCCTCCCTCCCAGTCCCTCCTCAGCTCTAACCCCTCCTAAGAGAAAGGGTGCTCCCTCCAGTTCAGGCTTGAGGCCCGGAGCCTTAACTGCTCCCTCCCTCAAACCTCATGGTTTGTGTCAGCCTGGAATCTTGTTGCGTAGTGCACAGTATTCCGGGAAAGACTCTACCTGACTCCAAAGATCATTATCTCTACTCAAAGTGCACCTGAAACTGTGCACATGACACCTTTTCGATTTCACACCTGAGCAGTGAAGTTTCTGGGAAATACAGAACCTCTCTGTTTTAAAGTTCAAAAGTTCAATAAAAAAAAGCTACAACAGTAGAACCTATCGTATCCGATCCTGCAAGACAAGATCCCCTCTATTAACCGTTGGACCTCTAACACATGTCATTTACACAGGCTGCTGCCAGCTGAACAGCACTGATGGAAACGGATCAATGCACGTTTTATTTTAAGTCTAAAACAGTAAATTCGGCTCTGAGCAGGACAGAATGGATTCAGTTGAAAGAAGTTCTATGTTTCCATGACTGGAAATCGGTTACACTGGCACTTCCTAAGTCATGCCACCTGAGCAGTCATCAGGTCACAGGTCAGGTTGAGGGGAAAGGGCCAAGGAAGTGCGACACTAGCGGAAAGCATGGTTTGCAAGCAGATATTTCTTTAACTGTTTATTTTATTATGTGTTTTGTTAAAACACTGTACATTTGAGACCCACAGATAAGGCCAAAATTTTGCATCACCTAGGATTGAGACAATTTAAAAAAAAAAAAAAAAAAAAACAACCTAAATGAATATAATTTCAATATTTTATTCAACATCCTGTGTCATCAAAAAAACTATACAAAGATATCGCAAAAGTCTACCGGAAGCCATAATAGTAGTACAGTAATGTTTCATGTTGGATTCTAAAATGTCACATTTTTTTCATTTGTCAGTTTTTTGTTAAGTTTATGGAAAACCACAAAGCGGTATGCAATTTAACATGTTAACAGGACATTATTCAGCAGGTTTCATTCAACTTTATGAAGCAAAATTAGTTCATTCTATATAGAGGATGATGATAAACGTTTGACCATAGCTGTACAGTATATAACAAATAGGAACAAATGCATATAGGACTTGTGAAATAATTCACACCCTACCAGGTTTATTGTACTCCTGAGAGGTGTTTTTCTTTTATTGTAAGAGTAAAAATTATACTTGTGTTTTCCAGAATATTTGAATGTTTAAATTTTGAAACAATTTAAAATCTTTTTTTGGTACCAGCACTTTTACACAATATCTCAGTGTCTAATACTTGCACGGCTGAATAAATTAACGTTCTTGCCACGCTCCAATTGGATCCATCAATCCCAGGTGTAAAAACTTGTTAACCAAAGTCCTGAACTTTTTTCGGCTCAGCGAATCTTGCAGCGGAGCGCAGCTGCTAACAATTGAATAATTTCCACTTCTGATTTTGCGCAGGAAAAGTTCTGAAGAGATACGGGAGATGAAAGGGACAGCTATATTTATGGTTTTTTTTTTTGTTTTGTTTTTTTTACAAAGCACGAGCCAAGCACCCTTAGACTTCCTCTGTTCCAGTAAGTACCTGGCTCCATAAATGGCAAAAAAAAAAAAAAAAAAAAAAAATGTAAAAGGGTGTGTCAACAGTGGTTTTTCTTTTTTTTTTTGGCCACTGCTGGATTCTTAAAAACAAAAAAGTATCTTGTCATGTTGATCTGCTGTCTTTTTTTTCGTAGTATCGTACTGAATCATGGCTAGAGACAAACTGGTTTCAGTCTTAGTTTTGAAAGTCAAATTTGAGCGAATATTTGGAAATCTCCTACGGGACAAACACAGAGGAATTTTGTGTCCTGAATGTGAACTAGGAGTTCTCTAGATACATTTAAAGAAATGTACAGCAAATGCGGAAGATAGGCATACACCCATACGGTCAATAAAGTGTGCTGAAGAACCCTGAGCAAGTTTCATCACAATCGGACAAGCCATTTCTCTGACTAAAAAAAAAAATAAAAAAAAAAAAATAAAAAAAAAAACCTGAAGGAACATGAAGCCCCTCTGTGGCTTGGAACTTGGTTTCAGGAGACTAGGTTTCAGGCCACTGCACGGCACACCAGGGGAGACTTTGATACAGCAAAGATGCCTCAAAATAGGTCTCCTGGAACCAGGTTTCAAGCCACTGTTCCTGAAAAAGTGGTTTCGCGTTCCCTCAGCTTTAGCGGTTAAATCATTAACAAGAGCAACGAAACCCAATCACTGAAACCCCATTGTTTTAATAGAAGAATAAATCAAAAGCTAATGGTTACCAGGTGCTGGCTGTGACTTCTCCGCTTGTGCAACAAAAAAACAGCTAAGACCAATGTCCAATGTCCAATGTCCATGTGACAAGATCAGGGATGGTCTGTTGTCAAAAACTTGTAGGGCTCCCGAGGTGTCGCATCCAGTAAAGGAGTGGGTCGCAGGTTCGAATCCAGGCTAGGTCATTGCCGACCAGAAGTTTACAACTTGGCAACATAACAGAATGATTACAACATACCTTTAAATCATTTTTTTCAATAACCCCAAATCCTCCAAAAAAAGTCAATAGCAGCTGTATATAAAAAAACATGCAGAATTTGGAACAAGCATGTAGTGGCATGCATTCACAAGCGGTTTGGCAGAGGTTTACACTTACTGTGCACCCGCCCTCTTTATTAAACACCTTCTTCGATGCTGGAAATTCACCCCTTTGATTCTGAACACATCATGGTTTGATTATCGCACCATTGGTCAGTGGGCCACGTGGTCTGTGTGAGGTTCTGCACAGTGTTGCTCAGAGGGAAATACCCTCGTTGCTGTGGTTCTTAGACTGCGAAGCATAAAACATTTGGAATTCGTTTACTGTTGAATCTGTTGACCTGGGCATCAATTATAAACAGAAGCAGAAAATGTGCCACTAGCCCACGTGTGGAAACAGCATTGCCCAGAAGTGGCAGAGCGTTGATGTTAAAAGATTAATAATCCTCCACAGCTATGGCTAAAAGTTTGGCATCACCCTATAGAATGAACTCGTTTCGCTTCATGAAGTCGAATGAAACCTGCTGAATAATGTCACGTTAACATATTCCACTGCTTTGTAGTTTTCCTCCCGTATACTGTCAAAAACCGAAAAATGTGACATTTCTAAATCCAACATGAAATACTACTATACTACTATTATGGCTTCCGGTAGACTTTTGCAAAATCATTTTGTAGTTTCTACAGCCTAAAGACTAAAATGGCACAACAATTGGGACCCAACAATCGACCACCCATGAAGATTGCAACAGCAAAATGCAACCATAATCTATTCCTGGTTTCACTGCGAGCTTAATAAATCAGATACACCTATACACGCTGTGACTAATCAAGCTCATAGTAAAACCTGGAATGGGTGAAACTGCTATGCAATAGGAGTCTTATTTCCATCTCTGCGCTGACTTAGTTTCTAATAAGATTTACCATCTGTACCATGTGTCGACACACGCGCAGACCAGGAAATGATGAATCATTAGACGTCTGTAAGTGATCAATACAAATTCAAGCATGTACAGATGCTGAAGAAAATGGTAGTTTAGAGAGATTTAAACAGACAAACACCTTGGCTGAATACCAGCTGGAAAAGTGAGAGTAGTGTCAGTGATGTAAACCCAACTCCCCCACACACTGATGGGAGTCTGGATAAGGACTAAGCATGCACGGACACGAATGGGACAGATTTTGAGTTGATGGGACAGATTTTGAGTTGTTTCAGTTTTTAAACTTAGTAACTTTCTAGTCTTTTGAAGTGGTTGCAGCAAACATAGAATTGCCTCCCTCCCAGTCCCTCTTCATCTCTAACCACTAGAGCCACACTGCTTCCCTTCCAGTCCCTCCTCAGCTCCACTAGAGCCACACTGCTTCCCTCCCAGTCCCTCCTCAGCTCCACTAGAGCCACACTGCTTCCTTCCCTCTCTCCCAGTCCCTCCTCAGCTCCACTAGAGCCACACTGCTTCCCTCCCAGTCCCTCCTCAGCTCCACTAGAGCCACACTGCTTCCCTCCTCAGTTCCACTAGAGCCACACTGCTTCCCTCCCTCCCAGTCCCTCCTCAGCTCCACTAGAGCCACACAGCTTCTCTCCCAGTCCGTCCTCAGCTCTAACCACTAGAGCCACTCTCTATACTGACTATTATCATAAGCTGGTTCGACAGTGTTTTTAATAATTAAATGGCTATGCACCATGACCAAGATAAGCAGCAGTTCGCAGTTTTTGTTTCCTGTAAAACCTCCCTATTGTGCGCGACTGTAGCTGCCAATATAAACGCAAATTAGGGAATTTAAAAAGCAATTAAAAATATGTTTACAGATTAGCTTCACTGGAAACCCCTCCCTTAGTCCTGTACTTAGTATGTTTATTATTTACACACAGGCAACAGGAATAGTTTACAGAAAGGGGTTTTTGACACAAAGTAAATCCAGTGGTTCAAAGAGTCACAGAGTAAAAAATTAATTTCTGTTGGGCGGGGGGGGGGGAAATACAGTTCTTACATACCCCAGGCAAAATGCAAAACGAACAGACTATGAATGCAGTAAACCTGTCAGCATGTCCGTTAATCTTTTTTTTTATTATTATTACTAATCTTGCTCCAGTTTCCAAACATCTCCTTAACGAGCACATGTTGAGACAAAGAGCACGTTTGAACTAAACCCTACCATTGCCCGGACAGACTCCCATTCCAGTCAGCTATCACCTTGTTCATGTCAGGTATGACACTTGCACGTTCTTCCCTTAAACCGGGGCCAAATTTTCAAAGCACGTCAACTCTATCTATGCCAACACCTCTTCCCCCACCTCCTCTCTCGGGACAGTCCCGTTTGTAGCTGGGCATCGCTCCCCGGCACGTTTTGATTAAAGTGAGACTTTGAACAAATCGCTCACTGCCTCAGCAGCTGTGTGCCGCTTAGAGCGCCGGTCTGACTCAAAGCTCCCTCCCTACAGCGCAGTGGTCTCTTTGTTCACAGGATTGGCGACTGGCTTCCCTGGGTTGTCCTGGCACAGAGACAGACCACTGCTCACTTACATCTTTACTGTCTGTCTCTGACTCGCTCTCTCTGCCAATGCCCCTTTGCTGCCAGTACATCATCAACTCCTCTCTCGCTAGCTCCCTCCTCACTCACTCACTCTCCTCCCAACTCATGTTCTCTAACCCTCACTCTCCCCCTCTCCCTCTCCCTCTCCTCAATCTCTCTCCACCTCACTCCCTCTTCACCACCCCTCCCTTCCTCCTTCAATCCCTCTCATTTTGAACAACAGCAATTCCCCTCTCCCATGTACAGTTACATTATGAAAACCATATTGGACATATTCACCCAAACTGACAGCATATAATAATAATAATAATAATAATAATAATAATAATAATAATAATAATAAATACAGCATAACACAAATACACCGTGGCACTAATTTTCAATTCTAACTCTATTATACAGTATAATGTACAACACCTCAAAATATATGTATAGATATATTTTTTTTATTTTTTAAAAGGTAGCTGTTAGCATAAACCTTGCATAGTTCTGCACACCATACAGTGCTGCTGTAGTTTTTATTTGTGACATCTCAATGTTGCACAGCAACTTCTTTATCTGCAAACCTTTTCATCATAGTTTTTAATTCCCCAAACGGTGTGTGCCTGCAGCTGAAACAAGCTTTAGGGAATGTAAACAAACCGGACAGCGATCCAGGTCTGGATCCTAACAGAGTGCAGTTTGCAAAAAACAGGCAAACTATAGTAGCTAGAGCCTCACAAATGGAATATCTGAACACTGTAGACACTGAACAAACTCTGGCTTTAAACTTTAAAGGGGAAGCAACTTAACCCAAATTATTGTTTCCGTCTCACAACAGCATAATGCAAAATTAATATTCACTCCATTCTGAAGCCCGACTTCTGTCCCGCACAGAGACATCTGCATTGCAAGACATATCATTTAAGGCAATTACAACATCAGCATCCATTTAAAAACAACTCATTCTCCCTCTCAGCTGTATAAAGAAATAATCTCAAGGTGAACTGTCCTAGTTCACGGTACCAAAAAATCAAGGCTGGGGATTTAAAGCAAGCACAAGGCCTAGTACTTACTGCGGCTGTCGTCCGGTTTTGTTGTCACTGTTAAAGTGTGTTCAGTTTAAGCTTTTTCCTCCTTTCATACATCCTTCACACATCTGAAGTCCTTGATTGTGCTAATTATTTAATTGGGATTCCAGACTAGCACAGCAATTAAGGTTGATTGGGAATAGCTGTGTATTTTCACTGTGGACTTCTGTTAAAAGTGAAAGAAAAATGTGAATGTTATCAAAGCTGAATGAAACTTGTACAAACCCTTAAATTAGCATAACTGTTTATAAAACAATCTTCATGTTATGCTTTAGCTTATGCAGTGTTTTGAATGAAGGGCATGTCGTTTATTCTTTTACAAATGAATTCCAGTTTTATTCGTTAAAAACAACACTTTTAAATATCACATGCATATCAAACAGTGTTTTATACGTGACAAAAGACTTTGAAAAACTTTATTAGATTATTGTCAACAGGGCCAAGACCTATCCCTTGACTTTTCAATGTGTTTTCCCTAAAGCTGATAAATAGCATTTGTTTGCTTTAATAGGGGAACGAGGTGATGTTGTCAAACACTCGATTTATTAAGTGCTTACAAAACATAACCATAATCAATTTCGAAGGGGATTTTTCCTAGCAGTTCAGCTTGAATTGAAGCCAAGTACATTTTCGGTTTTGTTTTGATTGTACTTTTCAACAGAAGGCACACGTCCTTATTTTTTTGGTCATTCTTCTGTGTTTATTTTAAGCAGCGAAGGGCAGAAACAAAGTCAAACAAACGCAGCAGTATGGAGTAGTGGTTAGGGCCCTAGACTCTTACCCGGAGGGTCATGGGTTCAATCCCAGGTGGGGGACACTGCTGCTGTACCCTTGAGCAAGGTACTTTACCTAGATTGCTCCAGTAAAAACCCAACTGTATAAATGTGAAATTGTATGTAAAAAATAATGTGATATCTTGTAACAATTGTAAGTCGCCCTAGATAAGGGTGTCTGCTAAGAAATAAATAATAATTTATATTGCTTACACTGCTTGTAAAGGGCCATGCCCATATTGAAGACCACATTATGCTGGTGGTCTCACTAGCAAGGTCTCACTGTAATTCTCACTTCACTAACAGTCAGTGATATACACAACTCAGCTTCGATGAATCTTGCTTAGTGGTTGTGTTAGTGCCAGCTTTGCAATGGTTTCCAATAATTGATTTCATAGCACAAGAGACAGGTTTTACAACAAGTTAGGGAGACTGCCAGAAACCTAAGACAAAAACATGCACTCTTCGGTAAAGTACACTACAGCACTGTGTGCGTCTTTAAAATCCCCCACCCCCATATCCTTGGATTTGGTGACACACTCAAAAGCCAATTCTAAGGATGTACCCAAGGTCTTCTGGGAACTAGGGCAGAAAAAAGCCAGCCGCATAATTTCCTGCAGAAAAGGGACAGCAGGAAGTGAAGTGCGCATACCGTCACACGACAGATGTGACAGATGTTTGGTCAACCCCCATATGAGTCAGCCACTTCTGAACAGGATACAGTAGTATACTATTTTAAAAGATGTATTTTGTGATAAATTAAGACCGCATCTGTTTGACTCACATGGGTGACGTGATTGGTAGCCTTTATCCTACTTCCTGTGGATGAAAAAAAAAGAAACAAGGATGTAAGCCAACTGGACTGTCAACACCTGTCTGCGCTGTCCTCTTTCTGATAACGTGCGTCTAAGTAAAGGCAGAGAATAGTAAACAAGCACTATAACCCAACGCATGACATGCCATGTTATTTTATTTTGTTTTGTTTTTGCTTTTGCTTTTGTTTTTTTTTGTTTTTTTTTATGCAGGGCAGTTAGAGCCAAGGTCAATGCTTTATCTGCAGTTTGATGCAGTTCCACCTTTGAGCCACTGGAGGGAGACTGTCATCGTTGAACGCCACTGTAAATCAACACCAATGACTTCATTGATTAAAATGTTGTTTAACCTATAACTGTCTAGTACAGTACTTCAATAGTACAGTGGTTTACGGGGTATATTTTCTACTTGGCTTTATTTATTTATTTATTTATTTATTTATTTATTTATTTGATCTGCTTAATTACGTACTTGCTTGCTTACTTGTGTATGTTAACAGAGAAGATGTCGAATGTACCTAGAATTAGCCTGTGGAATTCGGTCGTGATATATCGTGATTCCGCTGTCGGCCACGCAACGTCACTTCAGTTCATATTTCTCAGCCAGCCTAGCTCTATCAAAACTGCAGTATACTGTAATAGTGTCACACAATACCACCAGATCGCGGTAAACATCAATAATCATGCAGTATACACAGTGCTCTTGATATGTTGAGGACTTAAACATTATTACAAAACACGAGATTGTATTACAACAATACATGAAATGACAATAGAAATAACTTAACTAACGTAGCCACACTGACATTCAGCACAGCTATAGCTAGGTCGCATTGCAACTGTACATTCGTAGCTAACTACGAATGACAGTCGAAACGCGTATTCTAGGCTATTAGAAATTCATATACCGTAATTGTGACCCTTAATTAAATGTTTGTCCCCTTTGAGTGAGAACAGATTGAAAGTCTTTAAATTTGGGACGATAAAACCCCATTTGTTAATACCTCAAAATGATTTAACCATGACAAATCGCTTTATTTAATAACATTTATGGATAACAATACATTAATCATAAAAATAAAATATAAATTTACCTCAGGATCTCGACGATCTCCTCCAGCTAGTACAAGTCCGAGTTCTGTTTCACACACACAGCTAACTTACTCTAATATACATTAAAAAAATGTAACAAACAAACATTCAAAAACACACATATATATATACAACAATACCTATGTAAATTAAATATAGATTAAGAAATAAATTATACAAATTTCCTTCACGCTACTAAGCTCTCTCTGACAGGTGCGCGAGCATCTTCAGTTGACGCTCCTCGAGGCGCGTGCGATGGAACACTTTAGGACCAATTAAATGCAAGCCAGTAAACCAAACAAATGCTCTATTTTATTTTATTTTATTTTTTTCAAGAATAAGAGCTATAGGCTTGAACACTACAATAATAATGAAACTGAAAACACAAATAAATGCAATGAAATAGCTATCGCCACCACGTTTATTTGAACCAAGTAACATCTCTAACGTTGTCACAACGTTGTGTTGGCACCAGCCAACCCACACCCTTACTTACTGCAACGTTGTGAGGACTTTGTTAGTTAGCTGGGAAGCACTGGCAAAATCTTTTTTTTTTTAAATTATTATTATTTTTTTAATACGGTGCATACCTCATTTATTTGAACATATTGCTTAGGGACGACATATTGGTTTGCGATACCTGCACGATGGGTGTCTTAATATTAGTATCTATATCAACAGTAACAGTCCAAAGCAAGTGTCCACCATTGTGACAGCCTTTCTAACAAGTCTTCAAGTCTGGCATAAACAAATGGCTGCTACTTAATTAACCCCTGTATATAAACAAACATACCCCCCAAAACTGCTTAACCTAAAAAAGAACAGTCCTACAGGTGCCTCCTGCCTCAGAGTTTCTGATCGCATCACAAATTCCAGATTTCCTAAATCCATTGATGGAAATGTTCGGTATGCTTTTAATTTTTTTTTTGTAAGCAAATTGGCAGTTCAGTATCACTCACTGCCATCCTCATAATCACTTTGACATCGGAAACATTCTTCCCATGCCCAGCGCTTCTTTAACCTGCGCTGCAAACCACTAGTCTGTCCGAGGGGCGGGATTGAACACTGTGTGCCGCATTCTGATTGGTGGAAGTATTATTGGCAAGCCAATCCAAACCACCAATAAAGCCAAAATAGATTCCACTCCAAAATGTCCCGTTATACTGTATGGCAAAGAAAATATTAAAGGCAGGTTGGTGTCTCTTACGCGTTTCACTTAAAACTGGACACCCGGGCGTCCGGGTTTGTTAGTTCCTGCCACCCGGACACAGATGCCAATTCCTGGACAGACCGGGTCAAACCCGGGCAGGTGGCAAACCTAGTGTCACGTGATACAAGTTTCGTGTTGTTTGTATACTCTGAGTAAATTAATGGTACAACTAAAAATATGCTTTAAAACAAACAGCATTTATTTAATTTAACAACACAGAACAGCATAAACATTCTGCATGGACAAATGTGATCGCACAGTTCCGTTTTTCCAAAGCTGGTAAAGGATTTACTCGTGAGTCAGGGCAGTACATGTGCTTATTAGAGTGACTGTATCCTACTTAATAATAATAATAATAATAATAATAATAATAATAATAATAATAATAATAATAATAATAAACCTTTTTTAAGTACAAATAAATGCAAGTTATAGTTTTCTGTCAAATATAGATCATGCTCTAATGTTTACATTGTTAAGTAATTTCCAATATTTGTGTATTGTCCCATTTTTAATTTTTTCGCTGGCCAACTGAAACGCGTTTTAATGCATACTGTAGCGAACTAAGCACACGCCTGAACCGGCCTGCCTCACATTAAATCTTCGTGCAAACGGCCACTACTGCACTTAAATATCCGATACGGTTGCAGAAAGTGTAATATGGCGACAATGCATGTTTGTTAGATTAACCCTGTATAAATATGCATGCATTTAACCTACAATAAACCGTGAACTGAAGGTCGAAGCAGTCGATATTAAACCCAGTAACAGAACGCCCCGAGCAGCACACTGCAAAGTATTGAGTAATTTCACGCATGAGTGAGTTCTTCTGTACGGAACATCACAAACATTAAATATTTAAAAAAAATACTGATTTCTGAGGAATATAGACCTATAAATACGGCTAGCTAATCACTCCGGTTTTTGTTTTAATAAATAAAAAATAAAGCAATTGTTCTTTGCCGCTTTACTGCCAGTGTCCTGGGGCGGCACTCATACACGACCCCCCACCCCCCTCCCTTTTCCATTTTTAAACCCCTGCACCGGACAAGTAAAGCATAGGAGGATATAAAGAAACTGGGCTGTCAACACTAGCTGCAACAGGAGGTGTTTCCTTCATGTTGAGTAATATTATAAACGACCAGCAGGTGGCGCGTAGACCGCATGTGGTGTTGTCAGCACGGATTGTCCAGTTGCTGTAAAGCATTGTCACGTTATGAATTGCTCCTTTACAGCGTAGTCTGTGGTTATTAGTCACAAGTCCACAGCTGTCCTTTTGCTCAGTACAATAGCCCTTTGATGGTGGTGTCTTGGAACAAGAGACTGTGTAGGAAAAACTAAATAGACGTTTCATAGCGTTGCATCAACGAGGCCTTAGTGCTCTTAACTTTAAAGGGGTCAGTAGAGATATGAATTCACTGTATTTTCCTGGACGCTGTTTTTCATTGCAAACTAGGACTTGTTGGCAGGCCAGTTTCATAACATGCTTATGCAAGAAGGGGCAGCAGTGTAGAGTAGTGGTTAGGGCTCTGGACTATTGACCGGAGGGTCGTGGGTTCAATCCCAGGTGGGGGACACTGCTGCTGTACCCTTGAGCAAGGTACTTTACCTAGATTGCTCCAGTAAAACCCAGCTGTATAAATGGGGAATTGTATGTAAAAAATAATGTGATATCTTGTAACAATTGTAAGTCGCCCTGAATAAGGGCGTCTGCTAAGAAATTAATAAAATAATAAAAGTTTCCCACAGTAAGAGCCCAATAAACCCTTTTAAACACAGGTTACACGCTCTTTAAAGCACATAGTTAAAACATGTTTAACACACACACACACACACACACACATATATATATATATATATATATATATATATACATATATATGTGTGTGTGTATGTGTGTGTATGAACTGCAAGTGACAAACGTACTTGTTAATTGATTAACTCTCCAGCTTATCGTTATAGGTATCATTAACAGTTTCGTGTAAAACTTTTTTTTGTACTGTGTAACATTTTAAACACTATTACCCAAACAGTTAATGATTAAGCGCGTTACGCAACAGACATCGCCGTGTTTATTTTAATTGTTTTAGACTTTGCTTTGCATTAAAGCACAGTGCTGACAAATACTAAAACGTGTTCTCAATCGGCAGCAGTGAATTTGAGTTGAATTCCTAAACGCTTGGTTGACCGTGCACATTGAGTAATATTATACACGACCAGCAGAGGGCGTATAGACCTCGAGTGTTGCGTCAGCACAGGTTATACTGATAAAGCCATCCTCGTTTCTAACAGGTGGGTGGCAATAAGACTCCCATTGCATAGCAGTGTGATCCATTCCTGTTTTTACTAGGAGTTTAATAAAACACACCCGAGTGAATGCATGGTACAGAGAAAACACTGGTGCTAAAAAAGACAGCCCCAATTTGTGTTGGTATTATTATTATTATTATTATTATTATTATTATTATTATTATTAGTAGTAGTAGTATTAGTATTGTTGCAATTGTGTATAAAATACAGTAGTTTTATTCATTATACTGTAGCAGAAAATGTATTTGCTTTAAGTTTTTTTAAATTTTATTTATGGCAAAATAAACTATAAAGTTTCTCTTTTTAAATGTGAAACTTGCCAGTGGGACTGGAACAATTTTTAAAGTGGGGGTGCTGAAAGCCATTGAACAAAACTGTAACCCCTGTGTATGATGGTCCCCACCCCACCCCTCCCCTCCCTCTCCCTCCCTCCCTCCCCTCCCTCCCTCTCCCTCCCCTCCCTCTCCCTCCCTCTCCCTCTCCCTCCCTCCCCTCTCCCTCCCTCCCCTCCCCTCCGCTCGCTGCCAGCACCCGTGAAACTGACTGTTCCGAACCAATGCAAAATACGTATAAGGTTCATCCTAACGGGACCCGTTTCCTAATCTCTGATTGGCCACCTTTGTCCGCTCCGGACGGGACAGTGATTGGCTAGTTCTGTCGTCTGTCAAAGTAAAGGCTGCGGTCAGCAGCTAATTGCCTATTCCCAAAAGTTTTATTCTAGAGAGAAGTCGCGACTTGACGAGTTTTCAGAAAACATTCGGCGGTGCGGGATTTTGCAGACGGATCGATAAACAGCCCCAGGAGTTTTGAAATGGGTTGCAACGGCTCAACGCTTGCCAAGATCCATAACCTGGACGAACTGATTCTTGAGACTGGGTGTAAGTTATTTTTGTAAACTGCATGCACGGGCAATGTGATGTTTTGGTAGGGCACCAGCACGCCAGCTTCAATGCAATGCTGAGAGATCCGCGGTGCACAGCAAATACCGAATTTGTTCCGCAGCTATACGCCATAGCGGCATTGAACTATTTGATTTCATTTCTAATGCATTTCAATGACTTTCAATTGCATAGACAGAGTGGGGAGCTGGATTCAGCGTTGGCTTATCTTGCTGAAATGGTAACATTCTCGTTATACGCGAAGGGAAGTTTGGAAAAGGGGATGGAATCTCAGTTTTTAAAAATGGTGCAATATTGTGGCCATGGAACAAGTTTAAACTTGCATTTCTGTGTTTGGTTTTCTTCTTGTTAATGTTTAACGTTTTAGATGGCCGTCCTTGTTTTTTTTCGTTCGCATTTTATGGGGCAGGCAGGGCGTGTATTGCCAGACTCTGTACTTAAACCGCCTGTTAGAAAATTTTATATCGTCTGTCGCCTCCGCAAAAACGTCCGAGGTCGGTTTGTTGTGGGTTGTGTGGGCTCATTGTTTAATTTTTGTGATTTAATGATTTACATCTGACAGGGAATGATTGAAAAGACTCCCTCGCAAAGGCAGTTCAATGCTGCACACTTTGTACTGAACTAGTGTATAAGTATACACATTGCTGGTTCGTATTCACCCACATAACAGCAAAGCTACAAAAATAAATATCCTAAACGAAATAACCACATGCACTAATATTAATAATAATAATAATAATAATAATAATAATAATAATAATAATAATAATAATAATAATAATTAAATAGGTACAAACAAACCTAACGGAAGTTAACTAAAAATGATTTATTAAGGTACACTTGTGGCACGAATCATGATCCAATTTAAAAAACAAAAAAAACAAAATTTGAACTATATTGTTAGCGTTTGAGAACGCACGGGTTAAACACACTGACGTCGGCATAGGGACCCAGGAAATAGCGCCTTTGTCAGGGTTTGATCCTTGCGATTTTTTAATGGGGTGTTTTAAACTAGTTAGGTTATCAGTTAAATTAAAATGTGTTTTTTTATTTATTTTTTTTTAAGGTCCGTTTCCCAAGAGTTCCCAAGTAATATTTTCTTTTATATCCTAGAACTGTCCTTGGTTCCTAAAGACGTTTCGGATTGCATTTGGCCATTATCAGATGTACTGCTTGCTTGTAACTGTTTGACTTGATTCCATAGGTCGCTTTTTAGCTGTAGCAGTCTGTTACCTAATGTCTACTATTGTACTGCCTGTTACTTCCTTTCTCCTCTTCTTACCTCCTGATTTTCTCTTTCTCCTAGCACCTCTTTCTCTCTCATACCCCCTCTCTCCCCCTTATTGGGGGGTAATCCACCTATCCCCACCCCACCCCATTATTTTGAACAGTGTGTCTAACCAAGTGTACAGTTGCACAGCATTTTGATTCGTTTATGGTTTTGCTGTAAGTTTAATAAGACAGTGTGGAGTAGTGGTTAGGGGCTCTGGACTCTTGACCGGAGGGTCGTGGGTTCAATCCCAGGTGGGGGTACACTGCTGCTGTACCCTCGAGCAAGGTACTTTACCTAGATTGCTCCAGTAAAAACCCAACTGTATAAATGGGGAATTGTATGTAAAAATAATCTGATATCTTGTAACAATTGTAAGTCGCCCTGGATAAGGACGTCTGCTAAGAAATAAATAATAAGACACACACTGCAGTTAATCAAGCTGCTAGTAAAACCTGGAATGGGTGTAACTGCTACACAGCAGGAGTCACTGTGTCTAACCATGCCAGCCGAGAACATGTCGAATCCTAAAGGGTCAGTAATCTAACAGCTGCGTGGCTTTGTTTCTCCAATCTCTTTCTCCCCAGTTTCCTCGTCTCATATCTGCCGTCTCTACGATCGATTTCACGCTCTGGATAAAGATGACAAAGGATCGCTCAAGTGAGTTCAGCCAGTTACTCCACTCCGGCCCACAGGCTTCAAGCCTGGGTTTAGAGAGAGAGAAATGCTCGGATGGGAATAAGACTCCTGTTGCGTAGCAGTTTGATCCATTCCTGATTTTACTATGAGCCCAGTTACTTACAACACAGCCCAGCAACCCAACACCGATCAGGGATGGAAATGACTCGCCTTGCATAGCAGTGTGATCCATTCCTGGTTTTAGGAGCCTGTTACCTTTACACTGTGGCTGATCAAGCTGGTAGTAAAACCTGGAATGGGTGAAACTGCTGTGCAATAGGAGTCTTATTTGCAGCCCTGGGCAATGAACACTGGAATATTCGTAGACCTCAGCTTTGACTCGTAAGCCAGAGGGAAGATGTTACTGTCCTTAACCTTTGTAAGACTGAAAGCAGGTGGTTGACCTTCGCTTCACTGGCCTGTGTTTCCTGTCTCCTGAAATATCCACTTCAATTGCCTGACAGGTTAATAATATTGGGACTGGACCTGTTACAGGGAGGGACTGAGTGCAGTTCTCACTAGTTACTGTTTCGATGGTCTGACGTCTTTATCTCTGTGAAGATTGAAGCATCGGTACGTAATTGTTTTATAAGGCTGTCATTGGCAAAACCCAAGTTATCTTAATTTATTTATTTAGTAGACGCCTTTATCCAAGGCGACTTACAGAGACTAGGGTGTGTGAACTATGCATCAGCTGCAGAGTCACTTACAACTACGTCTCACTGGAAAGACGGAGCACAAGGAGGTTAAGTGCCTTGCTCAGGGTCACACAATGAGTCAGTGGCTGAGGTGGGTTTTGAACCGGGCACCTCCTGGTTACAAGCCCTTTTCTTTAACCACTGGAACACACAGCCTCAATACATTGTTAGTTCCCTCAAGTCGTTTTTTTTTTTTGGGAAGGAGTTTGTATAACGTTCCTGTTTTGTTTTTTTTTGTCGTTTCAGCCGGAGTGATTTTCAGAATATCAGCGAGCTCGCTGTTAACCCTTTAGGGGACAGAATCATAAACGCTTTTTTTCCTGATGGGTAAGCAGACATTCAAACCTCCAATCCAAGTCCTAAAGTCTCACTTATTATCTGGTTCACATTTTCCCTTTAGTATTAATCCTACTTTATTTCATACGCACACAGTAATCCTGTATATTTGATGGTTCCCTTCCATTCATGTGCCGTGTGTCTGGTTGGATTTTAAAATCTGGTACTACACTAAAGAAATCAGTTTGCAAGCTCTGCTTTCAAATGGTGTCGCACTTCCTAGTCCCCACCCCTTCACTGGCTCCATTCCTGTCATTAACCAATCGGCTGCTTCCCCTGTTGCGTGACACGCCAGGAACACAGAAGGCACTGCTGGGGTGAAAAGACCTAGGCAGTGCATCAGATGTCTTATCTTTAAGGCAGGGAAACCTCATGCAGTCCTGATGTTTTCAAACAAACCTGTTTTGATCCATTCAGTGAAAGAGGGTGTTTGCTTTGTACAAGAGGGTTTTTTTTTTGTATGTGCTACGGGCTCCCTGAAACCACCCCACGCTCCCCAGTTTGGGAACCCCTGATTTATTTTTTAATAGATCACTCCTGAAGGCAGAGGTGTCAAACTTCAGTCCTCGAGGGCAATGGTGTCTCCTGGTTTTCATTACTATTATTATTTATTTCTTAGACGCCCTTATCCAGGACGACTTACAATTGTTACAAGATATCACATTATTTTTACATACAATTCCCCATTTATACAGTTGGGTTTTTATTGGAGCAATCTAGGTAAAGTACCTTGCTCAAGGGTACAGCAGCAGTGTCCCCCCACCTGGGATTGAACCCACGACCCTCCGGTCAAGAGTCCACAGCCCTAACCGCTACTCCACCCTGCTGCTCTCAATTCACTTCATTGATCTAATTTATTTGTTCAATTGGACATTTTTTAATATTTAAGTTGCTTGCCTAACGCCTGTGTGACCTCATCGCTGACAGGATGGATTTGATCGATTTCAACTCGTTCGTCCGGATCCTGGCTCGCTTCCGACCCGTAGATCAAAACCCAAAGAAGGAACCAAATGCCCCGGAGCCCATCAACAGCAGGGTTAACAAGCTCAAGTGTGAGTTGCCAGCTACTGCAAAACTGGAAGAGGCATGTTAATAAAGGTCTCGTTAAGGCGGTAAACAGAAATTAAAAAACTAAAGCAGAATTGTATGCAACTGACTGTGTAAGGGAAACGGTAATACGACTCGCATTGCACAGCAGTTTGATCCATCCCTGTTTTCACTAGGAGTTTTAATGAGCTTATCTATATATATATATATATATATATATATATATATATATATATATATATATATATATATATATATATATATATATATATATATATATATATACACACTGTGGCTGATCAAGCTTGTAGTAAAACTTGGAATGAGCATTAAGCATTAACCTGTATAATATTTTAAAGAGTAAAATATGAAGATGACTATAAACCAGTAAATCAGGGCTGAATGATGGTTCAAACGGACCGTTTACACAGTTTAAATGTTTGTATCTTTTTGATTTTTTGAATCCGCTTGGCATTGAATTACACAGAAGTATCTTTCATGATCCCTCCCTTTTTCTCTGTCTGCTCCGTCTGGACACAGCAGACTCCTTCTGGAGCTGAAACATCGATTCGTACCAGTAGCATCACTGATCTTTGTCTTGTGTGTGTGTTTTTAAAAATATATTTCAGTTGCCTTCCAGCTTTACGACCAGGACAAAGATGGCAAGATCTCAAAGAATGAGCTTTTACAGGTAAAACTAAAAAAAAAACAATGTTTTATTTCGATCCATAGTTAATTTTTTTTTGGTGTGGGTACAGTAAAAGCACAGTGAAACAGTCTAATCCAGCCTCTCCCAGCATTCATTTTTTATTATGAATTAGTCATTTAGCAGACACTTTTATCCAAAGCGACTTACAGAGACTAGGGGGTGAACTATGCTTCATCATCAACTGCTGCTGCAGAGTCGCTTCCAATAGGACCTCGTTTGTTTTACGTCTCATCCGAAGGGTGGAGGTTAGGTGACTTACTCAGGGTCACGCACAGCGAGCCAGTGGCTGGGTAATTCGACATGGGTTTTGGGTCCTGACCAAATCCTTGTTGAAATAAATGGTGCGATTTCTTTTTTTCCCTTTACAAAGCTCAGGTGGGTTGAGGGTTAGGTCTGTGCTCCTAGTATGTGCTCAGTCCAGTCTGGGCGCTGTTCAAGATGTGTGATTGGTGGGGATGCAGGTGACAGCAGGTCCTGCGTGTGATTGGTGGGGATGCAGGTGACAGCAGGGCCTGCGTGTGATTGGTGGGGATGCAGGTGACAGCAGGGCCTGCGTGTGATTGGTGGGGATGCAGGTGACAGCAGGGCCTGCGTGTGATTGGTGGGGGTGCAGGTGACAGCGCTGTTCTGAAGATGTGTGCTCCACAGGTCCTCCGTATGATGGTGGGGGTGCAGGTGACAGCAGGGCCTGCGTGTGATTGGTGGGGATGCAGGTGACAGCTGTTCTGAAGATGTGTGCTCCACAGGTCCTCCGTGTGATGGTGGGGATGCAGGTGACAGCAGGGCCTGCGTGTGATTGGTGGGGGTGCAGGTGACAGCGCTGTTCTGAAGATGTGTGCTCCACAGGTCCTCCGTGATGATGGTGGGGGTGCAGGTGACAGCAGGGCCTGCGTGTGATTGGTGGGGTGCAGGTGACAGCTGTTCTGAAGATGTGTGCTCCACAGGTCCTCCGTGATGATGCTGGGGGTGCAGGTGACAGCAGGGCCTGCGTGTGATTGGTGGGGGTGCAGGTGACAGCGCTGTTCTGAAGATGTGTGCTCCACAGGTCCTCCGTGATGATGCTGGGGTGCAGGTGACAGCAGGGCCTGCGTGTGATTGGTGGGGGTGCAGGTGACAGCAGGGCCAGCGTGTGATTGGTGGGGGTGCAGGTGACAGCTGTTCTGAAGATGTGTGCTCCACAGGTCCTCCGTATGATGGTGGGGTGCAGGTGACAGCAGGGCCTGCGTGTGATTGGTGGGGGTGCAGGTGACAGCGCTGTTCTGAAGATGTGTGCTCCACAGGTCCTCCGTATGATGCTGGGGGTGCAGGTGACAGCAGGGCCTGCGTGTGATTGGTGGGGTGCAGGTGACAGCGCTGTTCTGAAGATGTGTGCTCCACAGGTCCTCCGTATGATGCTGGGGGTGCAGGTGACAGCAGGGCCTGCGTGTGATTGGTGGGGGTGCAGGTGACAGCGCTGTTCTGAAGATGTGTGCTCCACAGGTCCTCCGTATGATGCTGGGGGTGCAGGTGACAGCAGGGCCTGCGTGTGATTGGTGGGGGTGCAGGTGACAGCAGGGCCAGCGTGTGATTGGTGGGGGTGCAGGTGACAGCGCTGTTCTGAAGATGTGTGCTCCACAGGTCCTCCGTATGATGGTGGGGGTGCAGGTGACAGCAGGGCCTGCGTGTGATTGGTGGGGGTGCAGGTGACAGCGCTGTTCTGAAGATGTGTGCTCCACAGGTCCTCCGTATGATGCTGGGGGTGCAGGTGACAGCAGGGCCTGCGTGTGATTGGTGGGGGTGCAGGTGACAGCGCTGTTCTGAAGATGTGTGCTCCACAGGTCCTCCGTATGATGGTGGGGTGCAGGTGACAGCAGGGCCTGCGTGTGATTGGTGGGGGTGCAGGTGACAGCGCTGTTCTGAAGATGTGTGCTCCACAGGTCCTCCGTATGATGGTGGGGGTGCAGGTGACAGCAGGGCCTGCGTGTGATTGGTGGGGGTGCAGGTGACAGCGCTGTTCTGAAGATGTGTGCTCCACAGGTCCTCCGTATGATGGTGGGGGTGCAGGTGACAGCAGGGCCTGCGTGTGATTGGTGGGGGTGCAGGTGACAGCGCTGTTCTGAAGATGTGTGCTCCACAGGTCCTCCGTATGATGCTGGGGGTGCAGGTGACAGCAGGGCCTGCGTGTGATTGGTGGGGGTGCAGGTGACAGCGCTGTTCTGAAGATGTGTGCTCCACAGGTCCTCCGTATGATGGTGGGGGTGCAGGTGACAGCAGGGCCTGCGTGTGATTGGTGGGGGTGCAGGTGACAGCGCTGTTCTGAAGATGTGTGCTCCACAGGTCCTCCGTGATGATGGTGGGGGTGCAGGTGACAGCAGGGCCTGCGTGTGATTGGTGGGGGTGCAGGTGACAGCGCTGTTCTGAAGATGTGTGCTCCACAGGTCCTCCGTATGATGGTGGGGGTGCAGGTGACAGCAGGGCCTGCGTGTGATTGGTGGGGGTGCAGGTGACAGCGCTGTTCTGAAGATGTGTGCTCCACAGGTCCTCCGTATGATGGTGGGGTGCAGGTGACAGCAGGGCCTGCGTGTGATTGGTGGGGGTGCAGGTGACAGCGCTGTTCTGAAGATGTGTGCTCCACAGGTCCTCCGTATGATGGTGGGGGTGCAGGTGACAGCAGGGCCAGCGTGTGATTGGTGGGGGTGCAGGTGACAGCTGTTCTGAAGATGTGTGCTCCACAGGTCCTCCAGTATGATGGTGGGGGTGCAGGTGACAGCAGGGCCTGCGTGTGATTGGTGGGGTGCAGGTGACAGCGCTGTTCTGAAGATGTGTGCTCCACAGGTCCTCCATGATGATGGTGGGGTGCAGGTGACAGCAGGGCCTGCGTGTGATTGGTGGGGGTGCAGGTGACAGCGCTGTTCTGAAGATGTGTGCTCCACAGGTCCTCCGTATGATGGTGGGGGTGCAGGTGACAGCAGGGCCTGCGTGTGATTGGTGGGGGTGCAGGTGACAGCGCTGTTCTGAAGATGTGTGCTCCACAGGTCCTGCGTGTGATTGGTGGGGGTGCAGGTGACAGCGCTGTTCTGAAGATGTGTGCTCCACAGGTCCTCCGTATGATGGTGGGGGTGCAGGTGACAGCAGGGCCAGCGTGTGATTGGTGGGGGTGCAGGTGACAGCGCTGTTCTGAAGATGTGTGCTCCACAGGTCCTCCGTATGATGGTGGGGGTGCAGGTGACAGCAGGGCCTGCGTGTGATTGGTGGGGGTGCAGGTGACAGCGCTGTTCTGAAGATGTGTGCTCCACAGGTCCTCCGTATGATGGTGGGGTGCAGGTGACAGCAGGGCCTGCGTGTGATTGGTGGGGTGCAGGTGACAGCGCTGTTCTGAAGATGTGTGCTCCACAGGTCCTCCGTATGATGGTGGGGATGCAGGTGACAGCAGGGCCTGCGTGTGATTGGTGGGGGTGCAGGTGACAGCGCTGTTCTGAAGATGTGTGCTCCACAGGTCCTCCGTATGATGGTGGGGGTGCAGGTGACAGCAGGGCCTGCGTGTGATTGGTGGGGGTGCAGGTGACAGCGCTGTTCTGAAGATGTGTGCTCCACAGGTCCTCCGTATGATGCTGGGGGTGCAGGTGACGGAGGAGCAGCTGGAGAGCATCACTGACCGGACGATACAAGAGGCCGATCTGGACGGAGACAACGCCATCTCGTTCAAAGAATTCAAAAAGGTACGCGCCAAGTTAAGAGGAGAGACTTTCCGGCTAGTTCCTGTCTAACTAGTGATGGGGACCACAGGGGTTATGGATTGGCCAATTACAAATGGAAAGAGTTTAAACTATTATTATTATTATTATTATTATTATTATTATTATTATTATTATTATTATTATTATTATTAATTTGTCATTTTTAGCAGATGCTTTTATCCAAAGCGACTTATAGAGACTAGGGGTTGAACTATGCATCAACAACTGTTGCTGCAGTCACAATAGGACCTCGGTTTTAAGTCCGAAGGTGTTGTAAATAATATATATTATTTTTTTTTTCAGTCGCTGGACAAGGTGGATATTGAGCACAAGATGAGCATTCGCTTCCTTCGATAGATCGGTCCGCCACGATCTGGGATCATTAACACTATCCATTGCGACTGTCTGTCTTTTTTTTAATGAGCGAGCAGTTAAAAGCTATAGAGCCACATCCAGCCAGGTATGACTGACTAACTTAAGATATCTTTCAAAGTACAGGTGGGAAGAACAAACAAGCTGAGGTCGGCTACACGTCACACTTATTTCTAGTAGTCGAACATTAACAGATTTCATATAAAAACACACTTTGTGCTGGAATTAACGCTGTTTACCTAAACCTGTGTGTGCGAATGAGAGAGATAGGGAGATGCGCTTAAGTTTGGGCTTGTGTGATCAGAATAATCGAATCTGTTTTTATTATTTGTTTATTTAGCAGACGCCTTTATCCAAGGCGACTTACAGAGACTAGGGTGTGTGAACTATGCATCAGCTGCAGAGTCACTTACAACTACGTCTCACCCGAAAGACGGAGCACAAGGAGGTGAAGTGACTTGCTCAGGGTCACACAATGAGTCAGTGGCTGAGGTGGGATTTGAACCGGGGTCTCCTGATTACAAGCCCTTTTCTTTAACCACTGGACCACACTGCCTCCTATGTTTTGAGAAGCTCTGTTGACAGTTGGAAGTTGTTGAGGATTAGGGTTGAAACTTGTTTATGCAAGGAGTTGGGGAGGGAGGGTATTCTGTAAGTCTATATTGCAATGAGTAAACTGGAAACCAAATACATGTCAAACCAACGTGTGTATAAATGCTGTGTTTGTATATTAATCTTGTAAATGTACCTTCTTTTTTTAAAATAATTGTGAAGTCTTAATTTCAATAAATGATCAAATAAATGCCTTTTTTTTCTCTCTGATTGCGTAGTTTAGAATTCAGATGTCTTGACAGCCAGGTGCCACTCCTACCTGTAAAGTGTTATCTGCTCATGACAAAGACATCACAGGCAGAGAGTGGAGGCCAGGCAGTGAAGGGACAATCTGTTTTATTTTAATTTTCTTCTCCTGGAGCTGTTGAACTTGACAAGCACAAGCAACTGATCCTGCTGTAGTGTATTCTTTTGAAAACAAACCTGCTAAACCCACCGGCCATTGGAAGGAATCCTTGCTTGGAACCAGTAACCATCCCCTAATTCTGCAAAGTAGTTCTCGTTTTCAAAGGAAAAATATATACCTGTCCCACCTGATTCCACAGACCCAGTAAATAACCATTGCATATCGGTTTCATCCATTCCAGGTTAATAGTTTGATAAGCAATGGTCAATGTCTGATTAAACTCCTAGTAAAACCAGGAATGGATCACTCTGCTATGCAACAGGAGTCTTATTTCCATCCCTGATGAAGGTAACAATATCCACAAAATACATATTCTTGTGGCGCCTGAGCATGTTCTTCATTTTCACCACAAGGTGTCACTGTAGGACTCTGGCAGCTTTTGCATAACCAATGAGTACTTTGAACATAAATATTTGAACTGTTTAACTAGAGCTACCTCCCAATTATTCAAATCAGTGTTAAAAAACAAAAAAAACAAAAAAAAAAACTTCATTCTGTATATAGATATATATATTTTTTTATGATTACATTTGTTACAAGGTCCAGCGATTGGCATATTTGGTTTGGTTAGCCTCAAGGCAATGAAAGTGAGAAGTGACTCTCGATT
This sequence comes from Acipenser oxyrinchus oxyrinchus, assembly GCA_030684275.1. Taxonomy (NCBI): domain Eukaryota; kingdom Metazoa; phylum Chordata; class Actinopteri; order Acipenseriformes; family Acipenseridae; genus Acipenser; species Acipenser oxyrinchus. The sequence continues at coordinate 3,465,073 of CM060302.1, forward strand.
CTTATTGAAGAGTGCTTCTGGCAAGTCTGGATTCCCATTTCCTGTCTTACTTCCTTCTGGGCTGGGAGGCGGCTAGCAGCCAGTAAAGAGAAAACCCAGTTCCTGAAACGCAGAAACAAATAAAAGAGAGACGATTGGTAATAATCTGTGAAACACTTCTCCAAAACCACTTCTTAAATAAGATTTCTTCTTAACTAGTTGTGAAACCAGCCAAAAGAGATTGTTACAAAAAAATATATATATTTTTAAGTGAAATATTTCAATTCAGGGATGGAAATAAGGCTCCCGTTGCACAGCAGTGTGATCCATTCCTGGTTTCACTAGGAGTTTAATAAGACACACCTGAGCTTGTTACCTATAAACACTGGGGCTGATCAAGCTGGTAGTAAAACCTGGAATGGGTTGACACTGCTGTGCAACAGGAGTCTGATTAACATCCCTTACTTTTTTGAAAGTGCTTTAATACAATCCGTTGTAGCTGGAGCACACACAAGCTCTCTTGTTTTGAGATCTGTACAGAGCTCTGGGGTGTCATGGCGTGAAGGGAGGTTTTACCAAGATGTATTGTAACTTTGTAAAATTCTGTATCATAAATACAGGCACCTACCTCCGAGAGTGATGGCCATAGTGAAGCGATAGAGCAACACGTCCACCGTACCCCCCTTGATGTGAACCGGGAGACCGTTATCCTCCTGCAACACCCCAAAACATTATAATTATTATCAGTTTATTTGGCAGACGCCTTTATCCAAGGCGACTTGCAGGTGTTTAAATGCAGTGTAGTTTACACAGGAAGTGCAAATAGTACGAGAATACAATATGAGATTTTGATGCTTAAGACAATTTGCATCTGCGATGACATGATAGTAGTGCACATGGAGATACGCATCACGTTAGATTACAGTTCCACCCTCAAATGCTGCTGTTCTTGGGTACAGGCAGCGATACAGCAACTGGGTTAGCTAAGCTTTAGCGATCCAGCCCAGGGTGGGGAGAGAGTCACCTGGAATATCTTCTGGTTCTCCGGCACTTTGTTCTTCAACCGATTCCTTGCTGTCGAGGAAAAGGAGCGAAACGCCAGCCTCTGCAGACCCTGAGGAAAGATATAGATATACAGTGCCTTGCATCACCCTGAGAACACCATCCCCACGGTGAAGCAGGGTGGTGGCAGCATCATGTTATAGGGATGCTTTTCATCGGCAGGGACTGGGAAACTGGTCAGGGTTGAGGGCAAGATGAATGGAGCCAAATACAGAGAAATTCTAGAGGAAAACCTGTTTCAATCTGCAAGAGACCTGGGGCTGGGGCGGAGGTTCACCTTCCAGAAGGACAATGACCCTAAACACACAGCCAAAGCTGCACTGGAGTGGTTTAAAAACAAGAACGTGAATGTCTCAGAATGGCCCAGTCAAAGACCAGACCTCAATCCGATTGAGAATCTGTGGCAAGACTTGAAAATTGCTGTTCACCAGCGGTCCCCATCCAACTTGACAGAGCTTGAGCAATTTTGCCAAGAAGAATGGGCAAAAATTGCAGGATCCAGATGTGCAAAGCTGGTAGAGACTTACCCAAAAAGACTCACAGCTGTAATTGCTGCCAAAGGTGCTTCTACCAAGTATTGACTCAGGGGGGTGAATACTTATGCAACCAACAAATGTCTTTTTTTTTTTGTTTAATTAACTTTTGTGTCAGAATAAAAAAAATATCTTGCACCTTCAAAGTGTTAAGTTTGCTGTTTAAATCAAATGGTAAAAATCTCAATTAAATCCATTTTAATTCCAGGTTGTAACACTACAAAATGTGGAAAAGTCCAAGGGGGGGTGCATATTAAAAAAAGGGAGTCCTGAAGTTAGTGTTGCTTGGCCTTGGTTATCACTTTGTTTCAACAAATGAAGGTCGAAGAATGATCTGTTACTGTATGCAATGTTTTATTCAGAATGCATTGTCTTTCTGGGCAGGAAATGTAGAAGCTACAAAATACATTCAAGTACTTTCTGTAATTTTAGTTCCTCAATTTGATAACCTCAAAACCCACAGAGAGCCTGAATTAGAAGCAATAACAGGATATCATAACATGCTGATACCCAGTAAACATGCAGGCTTGATGCACGGAGACTGAACTGCTCCCTCCCTCCCTCCCTCCCTCACCCCCCTAAGAGAAAGAGTGCTCCCTCTAGTCCAGGGCAGGCTTGAGGCACGGAGACTGAACTGCTCCCTCCCACCCTCACCCCCCTGAGAGAAAGGGTGCTCCCTCCAGTCCAAGGCAGGCTTGAGGCACGGAGACTGAACTGCTCCCTCCCTCCCTCACCCCCCTAAAAGAAAGGGTGCTCCCTCCAGTCCAGGGCAGGCTTGAGGCATGAAGACTGGAGGATTAAATAAAAGTTGTCTTAAAAAACAGGGCTCCTGTTGCTTTAAGGCTGTTTGGGTTTCAAGTCTCAAGGTCAGACAGCGATAATGAACCAACGCAACAGATAAGACAGACAGGCTCGTGGGCCAATTGGGTCCACGTTACCCTGCCAAGAACGTCAGTGCCGGCCAATCACAGAGGGGAGAAGTTAAAGGGGTCGGACCATCAAGTTAGCCTGTTCCAAGTTTAACAGGCAGTAAACTGCCTGGCTGTTGCTAAATGTCCCTTTCAGAGTCACGCCTGACAGGCTGAAAAAAAACATACTGTTAAACTTTTACCACAGGAAATACGGTGACTGGATTTTCCTCGCATTCTTTAAAGAGAACTCCTGTTTAGCTTGAATATACTTGAACACACTGGAAAGCAAACCTTTATTGGTTAATATCATGCGATGTTTACCGGAATAGTACATTTTGCACAGTCGTGTCAAACGTGCAGTTCAGATTGTATGAAAAGTCCCCTTTATCCATTACTGAGGGTAATATTTTTGGAGAAGAAGTTTGTCTGTTTTTATGGGCGTTTTAGTAAAACATTTTAGTACACCAAGAAGCTTACTCCTTACTCCTTAAAAGTTTTACACAATTCAACTGAGCTTCTAAGATCTATCTATCTATCTATCTATCTATCTATCTATCTATCTATCTATCTATCTATCTATAATGCTGTTTACCAGGGTGATCCATAGCTTTAAATGTATTTAAGTTGTTTTATTTTTTATTTATAGTTTTAAAGAACAGTAAAATAAAGAATACATTCTAACACTTCAGTAAATGCTGTGTTTTTCTTTACCAGTAAGTTCCTCATGTTGCGCGGTGCCTCTGTGCAAATCCACTCTCTGCTATGGACTGGATAAGGAGCCTGGACAAGGACACACAAGCACAGCGTGATCCTGCACTCCTGCCAAAGTATGGGCACCTATGAAGATCAAACCTTCTCATGAACTAACTTTCAGTACAGCTTCTCCTAAACATGTCCCCTGCTTTTACTATGCATAGCTTACCAGGGGTTGACTTTAATATATATATACTGGTACATATGCTTTACCAGACCTCTCTGTGCTTTACAATGCTTCCCTATGCTTTACCAGACCTCTCTGTGTTTTACAATGTTTGCCTATGCTTTACCAGACCTCTCTGTGCTTTACAATGCTTCCCTATGCTTTACCAGACCTCTCTGTGCTTTACAATGCTTCACTATGCTTTACCAGACCTCTCTGTTCTTTACAATGCTTCCCTATGCTTTACCAGACCTCTCTGTTCTTTACAATGCTTCCCTATGCTTTACCAGACCTCTCTGTGCTTTATAATGCTTGTCTATGTTTTACCAGACCTCTCTCTGCTTTACAATGCTTGTCTATGCTTTACCATACCTCTCTGTGCTTTACAATGCTTGTCAATGCTTTGCACGCTTTCACTGCACTTTATAGTAAAAATCATATTGCAAAGTGTAATAGTATATTTTCATAAGGGTTAGTTTACCATGGTTTATTTTATTTTTTTTAATATGCTTTACCACACCTCTCTGCTTCCCCACCATGCTTTCACTGTGCTTTATTAAACTTTGCTGTGCTTTTACTATTGTATACCTTTTCATAATATTTTGTCCCCGGTAACTGTAATAAGCAGAGACGTCAAGCCCAGTCTGAGAAAGAGAGTCTTGCACTTTGGAGAAAGGGAAGTGAAAAGACACCGCTTTTAGCAGTTTTGTTTCACTGTCATGTTCTCAAACACCTGTCTGCAGCATAAAAAGCTCAGCGGCGTTGAAAACCACATTCATTCACAGCAGCTTCCTTAGCAAGTCCTGGGGTAAGTCATCCTAAAACAGTCCTGTCTATATTCTTTTTGTTTTGTTATACATTTCAAGCGACGACGCAAAGCTTTCCTTTTTGTGCACTGTTGACACACAGACTGAGTGACCAATATATCACAGAATGTGATCCACGAGTGACGAGACCATAAGCTACCGTATCTGAGAACTGTGTGTAGGGTCGGAGTCAATTTCTGTTTTTCAATTCCAATTCCAGGTGCAATTCCTTCAACGGAATTGGAATCGGAATTGATATTTTAGAGTCATAACAATTGCTGTGAGTGTTCAACTGCTTTCATTTGAAGCCAATTCAGCTGACAACACAAACAGCGACTTCAGCTGAAGTAATTTGTCGCCACTGTGGTCAGAAGCTTGTTTTAATCGTTAATCTAGACAGTGTGGGGAAGCTATAAAAAAAGGCCAACGAAAAGCTTGGATATATTGTGAGAAGTGTTGAATTTTAATCAAGGGAAATAATGTTAAAACTTTACAATACATTAGTAAGACCTCACCTAGAATATTGTGTTCAGTTCTGGTCACCTCGTTACAAAAAGGATATTGCTGATCTTGAAAGAGTGCAAAGAAGAGCGAGCAGAATTATCCCGGGTTTAAAAGGCATGTCGTATGCAGACAGGCTAAAATAATTGAATCTATTCAGTCTTGAACAAAGAAGACTACGCAGCGATCTGATTCAAGCATTCAAAATCCTAAAAGGTATTGACAATATCAACCCAGGGGACTTTTTCGACCTGATAAAAGAAACAAGGACCAGGGGTCACAAATGGAGATTAGATAAAGGGGCATTCAGAACAGAAAACAGGAGGCACTTTTTTACACAGAGAACTGTGAGGGTCTGGAAACAACTCCCCAGTAATGTTGTTGAAGCTGACACCCTGGGATCCTTCAAGAAGCTGCTTGATGAGATTCTGGGATCAATAAGCTATACTAACAACCAAACGAGCAAGGCGGGCCGAATGGCCTCCTCTCGTTTTTAACCTTTCCTGTGTTCTTATGTTCTAAGAGCTGACGCTGTATCTTGGACGAACTACAATTTTCAAAGGGTGCGATTTCTTCTCACGAATCCCTGCTTCTCTAAACCTGCAGCTGGTAAACACCTCAAGCGAGTGGTGCATGTATTTTTAGATTTAACAGTAGACACCACACTTTCACGCACCCGGTCACATTGTCTTAATGCCAAGCTCTTCACTGTTATCGACACAGTGTTACCTCTTCCATGTGGCTTCATATAGGACAGCTTAAGCTTACACATTTTTTTTTAAACACACATTTCTGCAGATACTCTACTGCAGCATCGTTCAAGACGCTGAGAAAGACACTCTCGACGAAATGTCGTTCAAAGGATTTTTACAAGTTTATTACATTATAATGTGTTATAGTTATGGATGAAGCCCTGTTATCTGTTTGACAGTGTGGGCAATAATCCTGACGCTATCAGTGCACTAGAGCAGACATTTTGAAAAGAGCTTTGAAACAGACTTTAAAGTTATAAGTTGTCAGGACGTTAATGAAAAGAAAAATGACAGGTACTGTTATTTAAATTGTTGGGGACGTGTAACGCTAGATTTTTTCGGAACCCCACTACTTAAGTCTTTTAAGGGGACAGTTGAAAAGCTTACTTGATAAATGATATTTAAGGTTTAAATGGATGCTAATCTAGGAAAGGAACCAGTCGGTCAGCAGGATTGTCCTGTCTGTGTTTCAGTAATGGATCTGGCTGCAGTATTGAGTCTGGTTCTGATAAGCAGTCTGTCTCTCATCTCAACACAAGAAGGCGGCTTATTCCAAGAGGATCACCCAGAGAAGTAGGATTTGATTCTTTCTTTCATTTTAAATTTCATTTCAGAATTTAAACTCGGTAACGGGGGGGCATATTTTCAAAGCAATTACTTCAATCTGAAATCTTTTTTTTTTTTTTTGCAACATTACCAAGTACAGTTTAACAGTTTTAACATGGACTTTTCTCCTTTCGAAAAAAAAAAACAACAGTTGATTAAAGACTTTTTCAAAATATATCCCTTTTTAAATAAAGTTTACAATGCACTGTTAGCTAAATGAATTTAGATGAATTTAAATGAATTGCATGTTTTATTTCTCTTATATATATATATATATATATATATATATATATATATATATATATATATATATATATATATATATAAACCTTCAACTTTTTTATATGTAACATTACTGCCCCCTGGTGTTTGATATTGCGAATTTCAGTTGACAAAATGTTCACAGGATACAATAAACCCTGCGGACAAACCCCTGCTGGGTTAATACAGGTAAAGAGCGGCGGTGTTAAGATCCGCCACGGTTTAGATCATTAAAATAGACCCCGCTGTCACAGAAGATTGACGGATCGTGTCGCTCTGGCTGTAGATTCTGTGCCTGGGAATGCATGACGTTCGCGCTGATGTGGCCAGGCGCTTACTGTGTGGTAAGTCGAGTCCTACGTTGTTGTTTTTTAAAATTCTAAATAACCCAGCAATAATCGATCACAGGTACAGAAACGCACAAAGTGACTTTCATGTTTTTCAAACAAATGGGGTCGCTCAAAGTGGTTGAAAATACGGGAAAGACGGCTCAGTTTAAAACACAAAGCGAAACTGCGAACGACTGAGCATGGAAAGTGTGTAATTGCCCTGTAATTGATCAATTGTTCAACTACCGTTGAAAGTTACACGATTGAAAGCAAACTGATACAAACTCCCTTTCACAGAGTTGGACTAAGATCCACTGCAAAATCCCAGACTATGTTAAGAACTGGACCATACATGGACTGTGGTGAGTGTTGTTTTTTTTGGTTTTTTTTGGTGTACAGGATTGGGGTAGGGGGTGCATGAGTGGAAATAAGCCTCCCATTGCATACCAGTTTGATCCATTCCAGGTTTTACTACGCTCTGGTTTAATAGGACACACCTGAGCTGGTTCCCTACACACTGTGGCTAATCAAGCTGGTAGTAAAACCTGGAATGGATCAAACTGGTATGCAACGGGAGTCTTATTCCCACCCCTGGGAGGGTAACAGCTCAGCGAAATATTCAAAGCACACATACCCTGCTTATAAAAGGTTTATTTAAAAAATGTATATATATATATATATATATATATATATATATATATATATATATATATATCCTTTTTATTTGTAGGCCGATGATAAAGGAGAGAGTTTGTTGTGGATGCTGGCCTATCTTTCATTCTGATCTCGAGGTAAAAACTCTGTTACATGTACATTGAAATCAAACATGAAATACTGGACTACTATTATGGCTTCCGGTAGACTTTTTGCAATATCATTTTGTAGTTTCTTTGATTACAGGATGTAAAATAAAAGATCTAAATTATGTTCATGTATTTTTTTTTTTTTAATTATGTCTCAATCCTAAAATTCTAGGTGATGCAAAACCTTTGGCCAGAGCTGTATATGAAATCTACCTGCCGATCCTATCTCTCATTGATTTATTTGGCAGACGCCTTTATCCAAGGCGACTTACAGGTGTTACAGGGCAGCGCAGGGTTACAATGCAAGCTTCATATTTAAATGCAGTGTAGTTTACAGTAAGTGCAAATAATAATACTACTAAAATACAATATGAACTAGGACGCAGTAACCAGGAGGTCCCCGGTTCAAATCCCACCTCAGCCACTGACTCATCGTGTGACCCTGAGCAAGTCACTTAACCTCCTTGTGCTCCGTCTTTCGGGTGAGTCGTAATTGTAAGTGACTCTGCAGCTGATGCATAGTTCACACACCCTAGTCTCTGTAAGTCGCCTTGGATAAAGGCGTCTGCTAAATAAACAAATAATAATAATAATAATAACAACAAATTAGGATTACAACATAAGTTATATGTACAATGACATAGTATCTTAACAGCTTACCTCTCTGCCCGCCTCTCTTTGCAGGAGCTGGAACCTCAGCTTTCTCTGTTATGGCCAACATTGATCAGCAGGAAATCCAACTACACCTTCTGGTAAGAGGGATCTGGAAACAGACAGAGAGGCGGTTACTGTCACCAGAGGCATGAGACTCTGTTCAGTTGGTCCACCTGCTTTGAAAGGCACTGTGAAAGACTTCTAAGTCAAATTGAATTTGCTACCTTTCTGGATCTGACTGCTATGCAATGGGAGTCTGATTTCCCTTCCTGTGCTTGTGTGTGTTTTTTTTTCTTTCAGGAAGGAGGAATGGCACAAACATGGAGCTTGTGCAGGGTGTGTGGAGGGGATGAACGCTCCTGCAAAATACTTCCAGACTGCTCTGAAACTGCGATCTCTCTATGACATCGACGGGTAACAGAGTTTCTCTCCTGTCCCTCTCTCGCTTGCAGAGCTGTGAGGGGAACCCCTTCCGATTCATGGATGGGTTACCCAGCTGTGGTGTTGACGCTGAATCACTCGGATCCTTTAAGACCCTGCTCGATGTAACAGGGGGGGCAGAGGCTGGGGTGAACCACCAACCATCTTAAAGAGCCGTGCTCATCTGCATTTGTGGGGGCAGGGGTGTCAAACTCAGTTCCTGGAGGGCTGCAGTGTCCTTTGGCTTTCGTTCCACCCCAGGATCACAGTGGCTGAGCCGGGATTTGAACTGGGGACCTCCTGGTTACAAGCCCTTTTCTTCAACCACTGGACCACACAGCCTCCTTAATGAAGTTCATTGAGAGGTTAAGTTGAAAACGAGAAGACCCCGCTGCCCTCGAGGACTGGAGTCTGACATGCCTGTTTTAGAGCTTTTTAACCTCATCGGCTCACCAAAGGGGGTCAGAGTTTTACATACAATTCCCCATTTATACAGTTGGGTTTTTACTGGAGCAATCTAGGTAAAGTACCTTGCTCAAGGGTACAGCAGCAGTGTCCCCCCCACCTGGGATTGAACCCACAACCCTCCGGTCAAGAGTCCAGAGCCCTCACCACTACTCCACACTGCTGCCCTTGGTACTGTGCATGGGTAAGACCTGCAGTCAATTCCAATTCCAATTCCAATTCCAATTCCAATTCCAATTCCAATTCCAATTCCAGCATCATTTTTGCTGAAGTTCCAATTCCAGTACCGGTGTGTTTAATTACGATTACAGTTATAATGATGCTGCAGTAATTGCAATTAACATTAACATGTTTGCTCTGTTTTTGCTACCCAGCAGTAATCACGGGTACAAATACAGAAACGTACTCTATAAGGTTTTGTTTTTCAAACAAATGGGAGCCATTAAACGTGGTTGAAAATACCAGGAAGAATGTTCCCTCCGTGTAAAACTCAGCACGGCGCTGTGAATGATTGAGCATGGAAAGGTGTGTAATTAAACTGTAATTGATCTTACAATTACAAATACAATTACGCAGGCGTGCCAATGTTAGAACATAAGAACATAAGAAAGTTTACAAACGAGAGACGAGAGGAGGCCATTCGGCCCATCTTGCTCGTTTGGTTGTTAGTAGCTTATTCATCCCAGAATCTCATCAAGCAGCTTCTTGAAGGATCCCAGGGTGTCAGCTTCAACAACATTACTGGGGAGTTGGTTCCAGACCCTCACAATTCTCTATAAAAAAAAGTGCCTCCTATTTTCTGTTCTGAATGCCCCTTTATCTAATCTCCATTTGTGACCCCTGGTCCTTGTTTCTTTTTTCAGGTCAAAAAAGTCCCCTGGGTCGACATTGTCTATACCTTTTAGGATTTTGAATGCTTGAATCAGATCGCCTCGTAGTCTTCTTTGTTCAAGACTGAATAGATTCAAGTTGTAATGTTGCATTAAAATTACATTAGAACCGCGCTTAATTACAAATTGCACAATTACAGTTGCAATTATACCGCGGGTCTGGTGTGAGTTCACTGTTTGCTGATAATTCGTGTGCATTCTTTCACATGTATTTATTTCACGTTTCAGATTTTTTAAAATTTGAATTCAAATCTTTCAACACCTTGTGTTTTCAGCGCCCTGCATGTGGCTGGCATACGTCCTTCGTGTAACACGTCATATCAGGTAAAAAACGCTTTGTAAAATAAAGGCGCGTTTGCGTGAGCGCTTCTTGTCTGCCTAGATGCATGAACACAAGATGTAATCGCTAGCCGACGCTGCAACATGTTTCCTGGACACATACGTACAGCTGTGGCCTAACGTACAAAGATATATATCTAAGTCTACTGGAATCCCTGATAGTAGTGCAGTAGTGTTTCATGATAGATTTTGAAATGTCACGTTTTTTCAATGTGTCAGTTTTTCGTTAAGTATATGGAAAACTACAAAGCGGTGTGCAAGCCAATATCCTAACATAATATTATTCCGCAGGTTTCATTCCAAATTCTTTAATTCTTTCGGGCGATGCAAAACTTTTGGCCACAGCTGTACAATGGTGCCCAGTCAAATGTACCTGTAATCCGGCTGAATTGCGTCTCTCCTGAACTCTTCTCTTACCAGTTTGACCAGCTCCACTCTGCACTGGCTCCGCGATTGGGAGACCTGCACGTCACCCAGTGTGTTCAGGACCATAAGGTAGGCACTGATCAAGATCCCTAAAATAATACTTTAGAGTCACCGTTACAAAAGCAGACATATATTTGTATTTTTATTGAGCCGCTTGCACCCACTGCCTCCAAGCCTTCTATGACGTCATCGTGCATTTGCGTCATCCATATCTCCCATATAGACTAGAAGATGGCTTTTTTATCATCAGTCAACACAGGCATGAAAGCGTCATACTATCTTGATTGTGTGCGGCTGTGTTTTTTTCCCCTTCTCTGTGTAGAATCGGCAGGTTTTAGTACAGGTGAAAATCCCCATGTACAAAAACTTCACTTTGGGCTGCCACAGACACCACCCGACCCTCCGGGAGGACTCCCGAGAATCGCCCCCCTCGCCCGGACACCCCTGCCGCCACGAGGAGCCCATCTACTACTTCCCCATCAGCCGCCAGACCCCCGAAAACCCCTGCGGCTGAACACACGGGAGTCTTTTCAGAAGTTTTTTTTTTTTTTTCTGCAATGGTTGTTAATGAATCGAATGTAGCTTCTGAAAAGACTCCTCGTTGATCATTGTTTGCAAGGAAGGGGGAGGCTGTGCTCTGAATCCTGCTGTATTTCAAAAAGTACGTCTACAAAAACCTTTGGATAATTAAGCGTCTATTAGCCTCCCTATGCTAGGTGCAGTATTACATTACAAAATACTGTATTGTTGTGTAACTTTCAGCATGGCATTTTTAAACCACTGTTTCAATGTGAAATATATGTTTTTGCGTTGGACTCATAATAAATTAATAAATAAATGTGTTTTCAAAATTATATTTATGGGAATAAATATTTATTTTATCTATCTTTTGCATTATAATAATACATGTTTTTAATGTATATATTTATGGCAACACACACACACACACACATATATATATATATATATATATATATATATATATATATATATATATATATATATATATATATATATTATGGATATAGGGGTCTGACAAATAAATAAATATATTTAATTTATTTCAAGAAAATAAAATGCCTTGATCAAACAGTGTCCCTTACATTTTAAAATATAGTTGTGTGCAATATAAACGGGACTGTCAAATGCTTTTCTAAAGTCCAGAGGAGAGAAACCTAATCATTTTTTTTTTTTCTATTTTGTAAACCAACACGGTATTACGTCACGCAGACAACAACAGCAGCCCTACACAATGCAACGTAACCGAATTCCCGTCGTTTTCACGACGTTAAAATTTCAGGAAATTGTTTGAAAACGCGTCGAAAATACTAGAATATTTTAAAAATGAATAACACTTATTCATAAACACCTCCTCATCCCGGCCCGCCTGCCTCTCCTTTTCACGACTTCATAGGACTCGATAACGGGCCCCTCCCTTTGTTAGCCCCGATTGGTCAAACTGGGACAAGCGTTGTCCCTTGCTTTCTTCTGATTCGGCCTCCACGGCTGTCAATCACGGAATGAGAATCAAGCCTGGTCGGGAAGACACGTGCGATAGATATCTATCTATCTATCTATCTATCTTACTGCTGGTTGAGTTTGAAAAAAACACGTTGCCATTGTAAATGTAAGTTATATTCAATTAAATGCATATATGTGTTTATTCGGCGATTGTGTTTACATATCTGAAATAAGTTACAGAATTATACTGCATATTCATAAATAATAGTACTGTACTGTTATTACCACTAAAAACTGCAGCTGGTGCACCAATTGAACAACGAAGTTACTACTACCCGTAAAGGTGTGTATTTAGGGTTTATCAACCCCCACAGGTGATCAACTATAGCAGATTGTGTACGAGCGTATAGGTTTTACCTTAACTATAATGGATGGAGCATGATCTAATGCAATACGCAAGCATTCAGAACGGGGTACGTTGTGGAGACCAATTTACTTTCTGTAGAAACATTACATTCTAAAAACAATACGATATTGCCAGTCATAAAAAAAAAAAAAAAAAATCACTTTTTTTTGGTCTTTGTTTTAGTGTGCTGATGGCCGAATACGAGCCCACCGCGGTGAGCAGGCGGCTGCCTCAGCTCGCTGCTTCTCTGACTCGCTGGGTCCGGTGTGGTCGTGGTCGGGAGCTGTGCACCAGGGCTATCCCAGGGGAGAGTCCCAGACTCCCAGCTCCCCCGCCCTGCGAGACACCCACAGACAAACTTGAGTCTGTGACTAGCGTGGGGCTGGAGAAGAGTCTGTGCCCGGAAGGTTTTCAAATCTTACTTATTTAATGTTGTTGCTGCAACACGCCCACCTCCCACTTTTCCTTATGTTCTTGTCGTTCTCCTCTCCTTGTTACAGTTTCGGTCTGGAAAACTCAGATGTTCAGTATGCAGCAGTTTATAGCTTTGTACAGGAAACAGGGACAGAAGTAAGAAACCAATTGCATAGCAGATTCACTCATTCCTGTTTTTACTACAAGCTTGATTAGCCACAGTGTGTACAGCTATGGCCAAAAGCTTAGAGTCACCTAGAATTTTAGGATATAGAGAGAATTAAAAAAAAAAAAAAAAAAAAAAAAATATATATATATATATATATATACAGTACTGTGCAAAAGTTTTAGGCAGGTGTGAAAAAATGCTGTAAAGTAAGAATGCTTTCAAAAATAGACATGTTAATAGTTTATATTTATCAATTAACAAAATGCAAAGTGAGTGAACAGAAGAAAAATCTACATCAAATCAATATTTGGTGTGACCACCCTTTGCCATCAAAACAGCATCAATTCTTCTAGGTACACTTGCACACAGTTTTGAAGGAACTCGCAGGTAGGTTGGCCCAAACATCTTGGAGAACTAACCACAGTTCTTCTGTGGATTTAGGCAGCCTCAGTTGCTTCTCTCTCTTCATGTAATCCCAGACAGACTCGATGATGTTGAGATCAGGGCTCTGTGGGGCCATACCATCACTTCCAGGACTCCTTGTTCTTCTTTACGCTGAAGATAGTTCTTAATGATTTTCGCTGTATGTTTGGGGTCGTTGTCATGCTGCAGAATAAATTTGGGGCCAATCAGATGCCTCCCTGATGGTATTGCATGATGGATAAGTATCTGCCTGTACTTCTCAGCATTGAGGAGACCATTAATTCTGACCAAATCCCCAACTCCATTTGCAGAAATGCAGCCCCAAACTTGCAAGGAACCTTCACCATGCTTCACTGTTGCCTGCAGACACTCATTCGTACGCTCTCCAGCCCTTCGGCGAACAAACTGCCTTCTGCTACAGCCAAATATTTCAAATTTTGACTCATCAGTCCAGATCACCTGCTGCCATTTTTCTGCACCCCAGTTCCTGTGTTTTCGTGCATAGTTGAGTCGCTTGGCCTTGTTTCCACGCCAGAGGTATGGCTTTTTGGCCGCAAGTCTTCCATGAAGGCCACTTCTGACCAGACTTCTCCGGACAGTAGATGGGTGTACCAGGGTCCCACTGTTTTCTGCCAGTTCTGAGCTGATGGCACTGCTGGACATCTTCCGATTGCGAAGGAAGTAAGCATGATGTGTCTTTCATCTGCTGCAGTAAGTTTCCTTGGCCGACCACTGCGCTTCACGGTCCTCAACGCTGCCTTTCTTTGTGCTTCTTCAAAACAGCTTGGACAGCACATCTGGAATCCCCTGTCTGCCTTGAAATTTCTGCCTGGGAGAGACCTTGCTGATGCAGTATAACTACCTTGTGTCTTGTTGCTGTGCTCAGTCTTGCCACGGTGTATGACTTTTGACAGTAAACTGTCTTCAGCAACCTCACCTTGTTAGCTGAGTTTGGCTGTTCCTCACCCAGTTTTATTCCTCCTACACAGCTGTTTCTGTTTCAGTTAATGATTGTGTTTCAACCTACATATTGAATTGATGATCATTAGCACCTGTTTGGTATAATTGTTTAATCATACACCTGACTATATGCCTACAAAATCCCTGACTTTGTGCAAGTGTACCTAGAAGAATTGATGCTGTTTTGAAGGCAAAGGGTGGTCACACCAAATATGGATTTGATTTAGATTTTTCTTCTGTTCACTCACTTTGCATTTAGTTAATTGATAAATATAAACTATTAACATGTCTATTTTTGAAAGCATTCTTACTTTACAGCATTTTTCACACCTGCCTAAAACTTTTGCACAGTACTGTATATATATATATATATATATATATATATATATATATATATATATATATATAACATAATTTAGATTTAACATAATATAATCAAAGAAACTACAAAATGATATAGCAAAAGTCTACCAGAAGCCATAATATTAGTTTTTGTCAGTTTTTCATTAACTATATGGGAAAACTACAAAGCTGTATAAATGGGTAATTGTATGTAAAAAATAATGTGATATCTTGTAACAATTGTAAGTCACCCTGGATAAGGGCGTCTGCTAAGAAATAAATAAATAATAATAATTAAACCAGGAACGGATCAAACTGCTGTACAATGTCTTATTTCCATCCCTGCATTTGTTTATTGCATTCTGACTTCCCTTATAAAAGTTTACCCCAGTAAAAGCATAGCAGATTGTTACCAGAAAAATAAAATGGGCAGCAGTTACAATGCCAGCCATCCTTCTAATGGTATCCCTCGAGCCTCAGGTTTTTGGTTCAGTTTGTTTGTTACGCTGCTCTACGGCAGTGGCGACAGTAAAGCCCACCCTCTTTGTTTTTAATTCCCTTTCAGATCTCCATGAGCATCGCTGTGTCTTCGTCTGCAGCGAGCAGTTTGATCTCCTGCTGCAGGAATTTCCAGCCTACCACAGCTGCAAGAGCTGTCTGTCCTCTTTCATACTCGAGCGAGGTGAGCGGAGGGGTAGCGATCCGTTGCCTAGCTTTCTTTACGTGATGCATCGTTTGTAACGTGATTCAAGACCAAAAGCACAACGGCATAGCTTGTCGTGGTTATGCCCTCTAAACCGGGCTCGTGCTTTGAGATTGGCAAATGATGGCCTCTTGGTTAATCCAAGAACTCGATTAAAAACTACAATACAAGGGCTTTTTAGGGTCTGTCACTTTGGAACTCGCTTCCAAATTGTAATAATATCCTACCAGCTGAAGGAGTAAAATCTAATATTGGAAATATGAAGAGGAAAACACAGCAACTCTTCATATAGGGTGGAATTAATGATTGATGACATTAATCTGAAAAAAATTCTATAACTAAAAAAAAAAAAAGTCCCCTTATATATAAGCACATTTGAAACCAAGCTACATAATATATAGACGAACAAGGGACATTATATACTGTCCCAGGGAACCATTTAGTCACAAATGGGCAACTTTTATTTTAGTGAGTAGGTACCAAGAACGATGGAGGTGTAAATGATCCCAGATTGAATGTACGATGGTATTGTCTTTTAAAGTGATGTTGTTTTTTTAACGATGTGTAATCACTGTCTTTCCAGGACACTCTTGTAAATGAGACCTCTGTCTCCATGGGTTTTTGTTCCTGGTTAAAGCACGGAGGAATTACATAAATAAAATTCTCTTCCGTCTATAAACTAGATTCCCTTAGTAGGGGCAAATGTTGTTCTTAGATGAGACAGCACCTTGACAGAGGCTGAACTTTTCTTGTGTCTGCCTGCCTCCCTCCCTCCCTCCCCCCCTCCCTCCCTCTGCCTGCCTGTCTGTCCTCCCCAGAGTTTGATGACCCCAAGGGGCAGCGTTGTGAGCGTTTCGAGTGTGTGTCTCTGGGCTCGGGAGAGACCTGCAACACGGACTGGCTGGGCTTCACTGGGACCCACATCCACGACTGCCACTCCACCACCATCGCCCGGCGAGCACTCAAGAGGTGTGCTTCCGTTACGTTTACATTCCTAAACATGAACTAACCCTTACAGCACAGCAAGGTGTAATGAAGCACCATGAAAGCATGGTAAAGCGTACGGAAGGTAAGCTTTGTAAAACACAGAGAGGTCTGGTATAGCACATTAAAAAAACAAACCACAGTAAACTAACTCTGATAAAAGTTTACCCATAGTAAAAGCACAGCAAAGTGTAATGAAGCACAGGGAAAGCGTGGTAAAGCACAGGCAAGTAGAGAGGTCTGGGAAAACACACAGAGCAGCCAGCACTGCACAGGGTGACCCAATAATAATAGACACCTACACTTATTAATTTGCATTAAACCAGCAGCACTCCTACCTTTCAACCAAGGCCCCCTCGAGCTGCAGCCTGGCTGATTGGCTTGTGCTCCTGTCTCTCTGTCCTCCTCTCTCGTGACTGGCTTGTGCTCCTGTCTCTCTGTCCTCTCGTGACTGGGTTGTGCTCCTGTCTCTCTGTCCTCCTCTCTCATGACTGGGTTGTGCTCCTGTCTCTCTGTCCTCCTCTCTCGTGACTGGCTTGTGCTCCTGTCTGTCTGTCCTCATGACTGGGTTGTGCTCCTGTCTCTCTGGCCTCCTCTCTCGTGACTGGGTTGTGCTCCTGTCTCTCTGTCCTCTCATGACTGGGTTGTGCTCCTGTCTCTCTGTCCTCCTCTCTCGTGACTGGCTTGTGCTCCCGTCTCTCTTTCCTCCTCTCTCGTGACTGGCTTGTGCTCCTGTCTCTCTGTCCTCTCATGACTGGGTTGTGCTCCTGTCTCTCTGGCCTCCTCTCTCGTGACTGGCTTGTGCTCCTGTCTGTCTGTCCTCTCATGACTGGGTTGTGCTCCCGTCTCTCTGTCCTCCTCTCTCGTGACTGGCTTGTGCTCCCGTCTCTCTGTCCTCCTCTCTCGTGACTGGCTTGTGCTCCTGTCTCTCTGTACTCCTCTCTCGTGACTGGCTTGTGCTCCCGTCTCTCTGTCCTCCTCTCTCGTGACTGGGTTGTGCTCCTGTCTCTCTGTCCTCTCATGACTGGGTTGTGCTCCTGTCTCTCTGTACTCCTCTCTCGTGACTGGCTTGTGCTCCCGTCTCTCTGTCCTCCTCTCTCGTGACTGGCTTGTGCTCCTGACTCTTTGACCTCCTCTCTCGGACTCTGCAGGTTCCTGTTGAAGCAGCTGCTCCTGTTCTTCAGCGGCGTCCCGGAGTATGAGGACCGGTCTATATTCCAGAGGTCCCCTGACAGCCCGCTGCTCCGCCTCAAGCCCGGGGTCTACCTGCACCTCTACACCAACAGGATCCCCAGGGGAGCAGCGCAGTGCAGTCTCACGTGGGTCACCACATTACCTGTTATTTACCAGACATGGCTTTGGCCAAAGAAAGTGTGATAGTAGTGGCGGGGACTGCAGTGGTGGCAATTCTGCTAATTTTTACTATGTTCATTAGAAAAGCCCCAAATATATGTCTGTCAAGGTGTAGGTAGTTTGTCTATTTTTTTGTGTGATAGTGGTTTTGTATTTATTTATGCATGTAGAGCTATGGCCAAAAGTTTTGCATCACCTAGAATGAGACAAAAAATTACATGAACATAATTTATTTAACATCATGTCATCAAAGAAACTACAAAAATGATATCGCAAAAGTCTACCGGAAGCCATCA
Source organism: Acipenser oxyrinchus oxyrinchus (assembly GCA_030684275.1). Taxonomy (NCBI): domain Eukaryota; kingdom Metazoa; phylum Chordata; class Actinopteri; order Acipenseriformes; family Acipenseridae; genus Acipenser; species Acipenser oxyrinchus. The sequence continues at coordinate 3,483,240 of CM060302.1, forward strand.
TAGTAATACAGCATTTTGTGTTAGATTTCAAAATGCCACATTTTTTAGTTAAGTATATGGGAAAACTACAAAGCGGTGTGATGTGTTAATGTAACATGATTCAGCAGGTTCCATTCGACTTTATGAAGCACAATGAGTTAATTCTATAAGGTGAAGCGAAACTTTATGGCCATAGCTGTATGTATTTATGTTAGATCTTGTTCAGCATAAAATGACGGGCAACCTAGAGGAACAGCAAAAGACTAGTGTCTGTTGATTTCTTTCTTTCTTTCATTCTTCTTTTCACTCAATCTCCCCCGCTCTCACAGGAAGAGTGGAGCCTGTCAAACCCATCCCTCCGTCTCTCCTCTCATAGGAAGAGTGTAGGCTGTCAAACCCATCCCTCCGTCTCTCCTCTCATAGGAAGAGTGTAGGCTGTCGAACCCATCCCTCCGTCTCTCCTCTCATAGGAAGAGTGTAGGCTGTCGAACCCATCCCTCCGTCTCTTCTCTCACAGGAAGAGTGTAGCCTGTCGAACCCATCCCTCTGTCTCTCCTCTCACAGGAAGAGTGTAGCCTGTCAAACCCATCCCTCTGTCTCTCCTCTCACAGGAAGAGTGTAGCCTGTCAAACCCATCCCTCTGTCTCTCCTCTCACAGGAAGAGTGTAGCCTGTCAAACCCATCCCTCCGTCTCTCCTCTCATAGGAAGAGTGTAGGCTGTCAAACCCATCCCTCCGTCTCTCCTCTCATAGGAAGAGTGTAGGCTGTCGAACCCATCCCTCCGTCTCTCCTCTCACAGGAAGAGTGTAGCCTGTCGAACCCATCCCTCTGTCTCTCCTCTCACAGGAAGAGTGTAGCCTGTCAAACCCATCTCTCCGTCTCTCCTCTCACAGGAAGAGTGTAGGCTGTCAAACCCATCCCTCCGTCTCTCCTCTCACAGGAAGAGTGTAGGCTGTCGAACCCATCCCTCCGTCTCTCCTCTCACAGGAAGAGTGTAGGCTGTCGAACCCATCCCTCTGTCTCTCCTCTCACAGGAAGAGTGTAGGCTGTCGAACCCATCCCTCTGTCTCTCCTCTTCCCCTCTCACAGGAACAGCACTCCTCGCAGTCCCAGCTCCTCTCTGAAGCTCCAGTGCCACGTCCGCGGCTCTCTGGTCTCCGCTGCCTCTGTGCAGCCCAGCGTTTGGGGGGCGCGGGTCTGCTGCATGTCCAGCACCGACAAGCTGAGCCGCTGGGCTGTGCTGGGGGTGCAGGGGGCGCTGCTGAGCCTCTTCATGGAGCCGCTGCACATCACCAGCGTCGTACTGGGTAAGATCGAGGCTACAACACCAGCAGTAACAGCAACAGGAGGGATGGAAATAAGAACATCACTCCATGCAAATAAAAGAGAAAAAAAACTGCGGGAAGTGTGCTTTCAATAATGCTCTGAACTGGCTAATTCGATTCAAACCAGCTTTTAAAAACACTGGCTTTGATTGGCACTCGATTGTACAGGTGGGTGGGAAGAGCAACTGTTCTTGTTATGAGGGCAGCGGTGTGGAGTAGTGGTTAGGGGCTCTGGACTGTTGACCGGAGGGTCGTGGGTTCAATCCCAGGTGGGGGACACTGCTGCTGTACCCTTGAGCAAGGTACTTTACCTAGATTGCTCCAGTAAAAACCCAACTGTATAAATGGGGAATTGTATGTAAAAAATAATGTGCTATCTTGTAACAATTGTAAGTCGCCCTGGATAAGGGCGCCTGCTAAGAAATAAATAAATAAATAAATATAATATGAAAGCAACACGTTCGCAAATCTCATTATTACATAACTGCTGAAAAAGCATTTCCGAGTACAAGTAATACCACGCCTCCCGATTTGTCATGTGGTGGCGTTGGATCGCTCTTCTGTTTCCACAGGAGACTCCGAGCACAACACGAAGACTGTCTCCAGGGTGATTAACCAGCGGCTGGGGGAGGCGCTGTCCGAGAGGCTGCCCCCTCCCTACGCGAAGAAGGTCATCTACTTCTTCCCAGGGGCGGCTGTGGGGCCCCTCAAGAGCGGGCCGGACTGCGAGGGGCTGAGCCTCAACTGGTGTCGGGGGGACTCTGGGCTGGAGGTGGTGGACTCTGCCACCGGGCGCGTGGTCCAGGAGTGAGTGGAGTTTGAGCTTTCACAATCACAATGTTTGTCACTTAAACACTCCTTTTTATAAAGCCTATAATTATAGATATATAATATAGAAACGTTATTCATTTTTTTTTTTTAAGTACTGTAATCGTGCAGAAAGTACAACATAAATACCAAAGTATTTAGGGTGTTTTCAGACCTTCATCAGCTAAAATGCCGGAGTCCAGTGATTTAACTGATGAAAGTTTCTAAATACTTTTGTATTTATGCTGTACTTTGTGCACCTTCACTATTACTTTTAATTTTGTTTATTTTTAAATCCTTAAATATATATATATTTTTTGTCTGTGTCTCCAGAGAAGGAGACTGAACTGTTCCATTTACACACTTTTAAGACCGATGAAGACTCCCATTCCAAAGCAGTGTGCTCCATTCCTGGTTTTACTATGAGTTCAATTAGACACACAGCTGAGCTTGTTCCCTGCACACACTGGGGCTAATCAAGCTCGTAGCAAAACCTGGAATGGGTGAAACCGCTGCGCAACAGGAGTCTTACTCCCATCCCTGCGTCTACTGAGTTTCTCGAAGATTTACCATGCAAATTAATTGATCAGTCGCAAACTTGCATCCCACAATTGAGCGCTTTGAAGTTCTGGATCAGTAGCTCTTAGACAACCCATGTACCCAATTCACCAAAGAGACGCTGCAGACTCTAGGGACCCCAAGTAACGCAGTTATAAAAAGCAAAAGCAAACACTGTGCTGAAGGTTCAGTTTTCCTGACTGTATTTCTCCACCCCCACCCCTGAACAGGTCTCCATTTAAAAGCGGGCCCTCTCTGTGCAGCAGACTGTGCAAGGCGGGTCTTTATAGCGCCTTTCGGGCGGTCGCCAAAGAGGCAGGACGCCAAGAGCTGCTGGACCTCCCTTCTTACCGAGACGCCAAGGTAGACGCACAGATCGTCTTTATTTTTAAATGAATGTGATTAGCGGAAAGGATTGCAGAGCTGCGTTACTAGAAACATAGTCGCTCATGTAATTCATGCATTGTTTTTTTACATTGCCAGTCCTGGCTGTCTGCAGGCATGGAAATAAGACTTCCCTTGCATAGCAGTTTCACCCATTCTTACAACTAGGAGCTTGATCAGCCCCAGTGCGTATAGGTAACAAGCTCAGGTGTGTCTTATTAAACTCCTGGTGAAGCCCGTTGAGGTTCAAACTGCTGTGCAATGGGAGCCTTACTTCCATCCCTGCTGGTGGCTCCAGTGCAGCGGTCCTCTTGCCAAATCCGTCAGACAGTCAAGCGCATGATCATTGCACTTGCTTGATGTGAAACGTTGCAGGATTCATGCGTCTCCCAGGCACAGGTTGCCCACAGTTGTTACCGATCTGCCTGTTTTGTTGTTTCAGATAAAAGCTGATCTCTACCAGCAGGCAAAGCAGCAGGTCAGCCACGAGTTCATCTCTAACAACGCCGGACCCTGGAACTCAAAGCAAATTGTGGACAACTTCAGCATCTAAACCACCCTATCCCCAGCTCCCGGGGTGACTCCGGGCTTCACAAAGAAGCTAGGGTGCTAATATAACATGGATGGAAATAAGACTCTTATTGCTTAGCATTTCCGATTCCTGATTTTTTACTATGAGTTTAATAAGATAAGAGCTTGTAACCGATACACACTGGGGCTGATCAAGCTGGTAGTAAAACCTGGAATGGGTGACACTGCTGTGCAATAGGAGCTTTATTTCCACCCCTGCATTATGTTAAGCAGAGCGTGTGATTACATGTTGCGGCTGGTGATTTCTAGAACTGGATGCAGACTTGGGGATCTTTAAAAATGTATTTATTTATTTTTTAAAGTTTAGTTTAATTTATCTCCGAATTGAACATTCATTTAGGAAAACCCCCTCAAAAAAATATTTTATTTTGTCAGTTTGCAGGAATAAAAACAGTGCCTCTAGTTTATTATCTTCTAATCTTTACTGCCAGTTATTACCAGTGAAAACAAAGTCAATTGCAATCCATGAGATTATTAACTGACTGTCTGCTTCACACGAAAAAGAGGAATTCAGAATCCGAGTTCATGAAAGTGTCTGAAAATCACTGCATATTGCATGAACAGTTTAGTTCAGTAATTGTCAGTTAGTTGTGTTGTTTTTTGGTTTCATAAGAAAAAGAAGCTACACCAAGTCTATGCAGCTGTTTGTCTTCAGTTAAATGTTATTTTTAAAAAAATGCATTGAATGAGTTTCTTTTCATTGTTTCAAATAGCAACCCTGTGCTTTTATTCATTCTTTCAAAGAACAGTAACGGATGGAAATAAGACTCCCATTGCATAGCAGTGTCACCCAGTCCAGGTTTTACTAGCAGCTTGATCAGCCCCAATGTGTGTAGGTAACAAGCTCAGGTGCGTCTGATTAAACTCCTAGTAAAACCAGGGATGGATTAAACTGCTGTGCAACGGGAGTCTTCTTTCCATCCCTGAATAAGGCTAGCAGCCCCCAAGCTTATTTCCAAGCATTTATTTTATTGTAACTCAAGTTAATAAGAGACAAGTTTGAAGTACAAGTTTACAGAGTTTATTTCACAGACGCAGTATGTCAAGGTTTCGTTTTCTGTGTTTCTGTAAGAAGTTGTTAAAGTGTGGAACTTTATTTTTTCTGAGCACACTGTAGTAGTAATAACTGAAAAGCAAATTCAATAAAGTGTTTAACATGAGTCTGTCTTACCTCTTGAGCGGTCGACAAAAAAACAACATTCTGCATCTTTTGAACTTTATCAATTGATTCACTTTTGACTGGGAAACTTTTTTTTATCAAAGACAGCACAAGTCAGTGGCAGATTTGTCACAGAAGTTAAAGTACACACTGATGTCAATTGTTTGTTTTTTGTAACTGAAAGTCAGTTATCAGTTAAGGGGGGGATAAATCACTTGCTGAATTAGAAATGTTTTAAAATGGGACAACCGACTTATCCGAAGAGTGCAATCAGGGTCGAAATCATCTACAGTTTCTAGACTAGAAATTTAAATTTCCTATTTATTCTTCTACTTGTCCATTTAACTTTTGGTGATGTTTGCATTCATTCCGAGTGCAACGACTCAAACAATACTGAATGATTAGAAACATCATGAAAATTGAATACAAAAAAGGGATGAAAAATTTAAAAGCTGCTTGGTAATGAACAATGTTGGAGCAGACACACATACACTGTAGATAAACATGCATGCATAGATACACTAGTGTGCACATTTACTAGAACTCCTAAAGATTTCTATCCTTTATATACCTACCTGCATGAAAACCTCTGGATGTGACTGTTTCAAATTCCGCTCAGTAATCAGCGATTCAGAAACAGCAGGCACTCGTGTGAAAATGTTAGACCGCTTTGTGCTTTTAATTAGGCTATACAACTAAAAAGTCTCATGCATATGACCATTTGTGTCTGTGTGTTCCTTTTCTCTGACTATGTTAAATGATCTGCATGTGTGGCCTATTAAAAAGTCATCAATTAAATTAGACGATCACTAATTTTTCCTGACCATTTTCCAAGATTTTTAGGTTCCAGTGGTTTGGTTTCATCTGCACAACAAATCAAAACTGCAGAAACAATGAGGTGTTCTAATAAATTAGCACATTACTATATATATATATATACACACATACATATACACAGTGTATATACACACACATACTGCACTGCGCGCTGTCAAACTCCCAAGTATCTAGCAGCAGTTGCTATCCTGCTCCCCTCCCTGCTTTCCCCCTCCAGACCACAAGGGGAGCTGTGGATCTCGCGGTGCTTTTCCCGGCCTCGCTCTGAACGGCGTCGGTGCCCACCCGCTTCTTGATCTCCGTCGCCATGGTGACGAACGCCCGCTCCACGTTGGTGGCGTTCTTGGCGCTGGTTTCGAGAAAGGGGATCTGAAGGGACAAGGCGTACTCCTGGAAAAGGAGAAGAGGAGAGGTTGACACCAGGAGTTTCCTCACTGCGTGTGACCCTGAGCAAGTCACTTAACCTCGTAAAACAAACGAGGTCCTTTTGGAAGTGACTCTGCAGCAGCAGCAGTTGTTGATGAAGCAGAGTTCACCCCCCCTAGTCTCTGTAAGTCGCTTTGGATAAAAGCGTCTGCTAAATGAGTAAATAATAATAACGGGGGAACAACATTTAAAAGGAGGGGCATCTAAACACTTTGAAAATATCCCTGCTGTACCTTTCCGGTCGTAGAGTCCACCACCTTTCTGGATGTCAGGTCGCATTTGTTTCCGACCAGCAGTCTGCTGACGTTTTCGCTGGCGTAGCGGCCAATTTCTTCCAGCCAGTGCTTTACGTTATCGAAGGACTCCTGCGGGCAGGACAGCGGAGAAAGCGGCTCGTTAAACCGTGCTTTTACATTTGCATTTATTTAAACTAGGAGGATTTACCCGCTGAGACCGAGGCCTAGTTTACCAAGGGAGTCCTGGAAAACAATTTAAAAAAAAAAAAATTTTTGCAAAAGCACAAACGGCACAATATAAACGTGCGTGGTTCAATCTTATATCAGCAGTCTACAAAGATCAAGTAATAGAATAATTTGGTATCTATTTGTTGATGTGGACTGGAGAAGGAAAAACAGAAGCTTTCGTTCTAGCAATTCCCAATGTGTTTTTTTTTCAATTCCAGCGCGCTAATAAGGGAATGCTGTAAATGGGTTCAGCAGGGATGGAAATAAAGACTCCCGTTGCATTGCGGTTTGATCCACGCCTGGTTTTACTATTAATTTAATAAGACACACCTGAGCTTGTTGCCTAGACACGCTGGGGCTGATCAAGCTGGTAGTAAAACCTGGAATGGGTGACACTGCTGTGCAACAGGAGTCTTACTTCCATCCCTGGTTGCACGGGTTTGAGAGCGCAGGTACCTGATCTGTCACATCGTAGACGATGATTATCCCATGAGCTCCTCTGTAGTAACTGGATGTGATGGTCCGGAACCGTTCCTGTCCAGCCGTGTCCCACTGTTAAGAGGTTTAAAAAAAAAAACACGTTTTCTGCAAGTACATCTCTGGCATTTTGCATCGCCCTATAAAATGAACAGTTTGCTTCAAAGGAAACCTGCAGAATAATGTTAGGTTAGCCTATTAAATTGCATACTACTTTGTAGTTTCCTAGATACCTAACCTACATCAATTTAAAAATGTGACATTTCGAAATCTAACATGAAATACTACTGTACTACTATTATGGCTTCCGTTATCATTGTGTAGTTTCTTTGATTACATGATGCTAAATAAAAAGATCTAAATAATGTGCACATAGTTCTTTTTTTTTTTAATGATGTCTCAATCCTAAAATTCTAGGTGATGCAAAACTTTTGGCCAAAGCTGGAAAACGACACCAAAACAGGGAAGCAAAACTCCCACTGCATAGCAGCTACCTTGCATTGTCTTGGAAGCAAGCAATCATCCTGAAGTAAACTGGTTCTATTCTGTGATTTGATACACCAGAAACCATTCCTGGTTTAAACATGAGTTTAATAGGACACACCTGAGCTTGTTACTGATACACTGGGGCTAATCAAACTCGTAGTAGTAAAACCTGGAATGGGTGAAACTGCTGTGCAATGGGAGTCTTATTTCCATCCCTGAGTTTAACGTTTGACAAGCCAGGAACTCCTCTTACAATCTGAAGCTTCACTGTCTTCCCCTCCAGTTCGATGGTCCTGATTTTGAAATCAACTCCGATGGTGCTGATGTAGCTGTCTGTGTACGTGTCATCCTAGAGGCGGGAGGGGAGCAAAAATAAAATAGAAACTAAAGTGAACTGACGTCCGATTCCCAAAGCAAGAGAGTCTTTTTTTATTATTTTTTTTAAACATAAAATAAACTCACTGCAAAACGGAGCAGCAGACATGACTTGCCGACCCCAGAGTCTCCAATCAACAGCAGCTTGAACAAGTAGTCACTGTAGATAGCAGAACAATGGATCAATCCAGGAATCCCTCTAATGTTCCACTGAATGATTCTTGCAAAACATCATCCAACGATTAGGGAAACCTAACAATATAACTGGACACTTTTTAAAAGCAATATTTCTTACATATATATATATATATATATATATATATATATATATATATATATATATATATATATATATATATATACACACACACACACAGTAGCAGGGCTGCACAATAAATGAATTACTCAATTCCTAATCCTTTAAATTGTATAGATTTCGGTTTTAGATTTTTACATTTAAAAAAATAAATAAAAATCATTACTACAACTGCTGCTAATCATCTTGTCATCAAGTTTGTTACAACCAGAACTCTGTTACCTTCCAAGATGGAGTAGCTTTGTACAGCTATCCTAACCCTAACTATCTTCCATCTTCTCCTACGCTGTCAGAACAGTCCTCTTAATAAAGCCACCAAATACTTACTACTCTGGGTTCATGGCTGGGTCAACGCAGTGCAGACTGGAGACACAGTGATTTCAATTCTAGTAATAATAATAATAATAATAATAATAACAATAGCAATGTTGTTGATAACAGAGGGTTCACCTGTGTAGTATCTTCACTGTCTTCGAAAAAGACCAGCAATGCTGAGGTAGCTGTTGACAAAGCCATCATTTATTTAGAACACAGATTGAGTTACAGGTGATACCTACCTGTCTCTTAAAGCCGCAGAGTCACTCTACCAGCCTTGGAACAAAAAACATTTGCCTTTTAGCTTTGTAAAAATTCCCAGGCTGAACAGGCAATCGCAGTAAAGCGTGTGTGTGTGCGCAGCGCAGTGTGCGTGTGCGTGTGTGCGTGTGTGTGCTGCAACCGTTCCTTCAAATGATTTTTTTTTTTTTTTTTTTTTTTTTTAATGTACCTGTTGATGATTTTTGCAGTTACTCAAATATCGTGTCTTTTTTGAACGAGATCAGCCAAGCTGTCTTTATATTAGTAAGTGCAGCATCCTCTGCTGTTTGGATGTGTATAGCCACCGAAACCAAAACTAGATGGCGCTGGCTCTTACTTTTATAAAGACGCTTACTTTTATAAAGCCTGTGCTACATATTTCTATAGGAGGAAACTAACCCAAGAGCAGCTCATGAACTCACCTCAACACTGACCTTGGAGATTCACAGGCGTCCAGGCGTGTCAAACTCCTGTCCTCAAGGGGCCGTGGGGGTCTCCTGGTTTTCGTTCCAACTTCAGCTCTCAATCAACCTCATTGATCTAATTTTTTTTGTTCAACTGGACATGTTTTAATGTTTTTTCAAGGTCTTTTACAGTTGAGGATTTAAAAAAATGCGCTTCATTCAAGGCACACGACCTATAAAACATTGTGAGGCCTGGAGAGGCATGTTGAATGTGTCCGATTTAAGTAACTGAGCGCTCGGGTGGAATGAAAGACAGAAGACACCGCGGCCGTCCAGGAGCTGAGTTTGACACCCCTGTCCTAGACACAGACAGACAGCAGAATCGAAGAATTCAATTTAGTATGTCACAAAAAAGTTTATGCAGCAAAATTTTATTGCTATTTAAGAAATAATGTCAAATAAATTACTAAATGTACACACATTGTATATATATATATATATATATATACACACACACACATACACACACACATATACAGTATATAGTTGCAGAATGGCGCTAAATAAATAAACAAACAAATTAAAAATCAGGCTCAACAGTCAGTTTTAGAAAAAGCAGAAAGTAAGTTTACAAACAATGTATTTAAGGCAATGTAAAATGCCATCCTGTCCAAAACTGAGGTGAAAGTTTTGGTGAACACTCCTGTTAGTGACAGTTAAGAACACGCATTTGAAAGCCACGGTTAGCGATCTGGGGGGGGGGTGTTCGTTGTGACTTTGAAGATTCCTGGGTCAGTTCACTACAGCAGATCAGTGATAGCACTTCTTTAAAGGAGGCGCCCAGTGATGATAATGTTCGTAGTACTCAAGGGTTAAGAACACGTCCCTCGTAAGAAAATGCATCCGAAAGCCTAGCTCAGCACTCCTTTAAAAGAGGGTCAGCGAGCATGACTGTGGAGCGAACAAAAGGGAAGGAAATGCATCAGAAAGCCACTTTGTTCACAGTGCTCAGGTGGTGTACCGAAACAACGTTTTCACAGTTGCCCAGTCCTGGATCCTGATCATTTCAATAATATACCTAAACCAACTGAAATCCAGGACTGAGTGCAGCAGCAGCAGCAGCAGCAGGGCGAGTGTGAGTTTGTAACCCTGCTCAAACTCCTGGCTCCTGATCATTTCAATATTAATAATAATAGACTTCATTGAGGGGAGCTCTGAACTCCAGGACTGGGTGCAGCAGCAGCACGGCTAGTGTGAGTTTCTAACCCTGCTCAAACTCCTGGCTCCTGATCATTTCAATATTAATAATAATAGACTTCATTGAGGGGAGCTCTGAACCCCAGGACTGGGTGCAGCAGCAGCAGCAGCAGGGCTAGTGTGAGTTTGTAACCCTGCTCAAACTCCTGGCTCCTGATCATTTCAATATTAATAATAATAGACTTCATTGAGGGGAGCTCTGAACCCCAGGACTGGGTCAGCAGCAGCAGCAGCAGGGCTAGTGTGAGTTTGTAGCCCCTGCAGTGCAGTTCAGCTGGTGGGTCGTAGCGGGGAGCGTGCGTCAGCGTCGCGGGGCCGGGTGTCCGTTCAGCTTCTCCTGCAAGGTCGTGAGGGCGGCGCTGGCAAAGTCCCTCAGCACCTGCAGGGATTCCCTCTGCAGAGCCAGGGAGTCGCGCACGAAGTCCTGCTGCGTCTCCACCGCCTGCTGCAGCGACTCGGAGAGCAGCTCCATGGAGCGCGACACGGACCGCAGGAGCTCGTTGGAGGTGCGCTGCTCCTGCACGCTCTGGGCTGCGTTGCGCACGATCTCCTCGCGCCTGCTCACACCGCCCCGGGGGGCCAGGCTGGGGCGGGGGGCCGGTGCTCCCCTTCTGTGCGAGCCCCCCAGGAGAGGGGTGCCCTCCTCAGCAGGGGGCGCGGAAGACAGGGGCAGGGAAGGTCTGGATTCCTCGGCTCCGATCTCCTCTCCTGTCAAATCGATCGACTCCACATCCTCATCTGAAAGCAGAAGGCGAGGGCAGGCGTCAGCTTTCATTGCGTGTGATTTGCGTTCAGGATACTTCCCGGTTTTATGTGGTTTGATTGGATGATGCTGTGAAATAAGGTAACTTGCCGTCCTTGGACTGATTTGATTTATTTTTATTTATGTTATTTGTTTATTTAGCAGACGCCTTTATCCAAGGAGACTTACAGAGACTAGGGTGTGTGAACTATGCATCAGCTGCAGAGTCACTTACAAATACGTCTCACCCGAAAGACAGAGCACAAGGAGGTTAAGTGACTTGCTCAGGGTCACACAGTGAGTCAGTGGCTGAGGTGGGATTTGAACCGGGGACCTCCTGGTTATAAGCCCTTACCACTGGACCACACAGCTTCCTATGAATGTTTAAAAATTACAACCTCTAGTGTATTAATATTATTATTAGCATTATTAGTATTATGATCAATATGAAATCAATTCTGATACAGAAATACTAAAATAAACTAAGTACATTAAACTAAAGTTTCTGTACTATGTATTACAAAAATGTAGCACTGTTCTGCGTTTTATAATTATCTTGC